>VXBW01005964.1:0-15195 GCA_013400375.1 Thinocorus orbignyianus
GGCCTCTCCGGTTCGGTGCAGTCCGGCCCCGGAGAGCGGGACGGGCCCTCCTGGGGCTCCCCCGCTCTGCACGAGCTTCGCGAGACCCTTCAGGACTCATGCTTTCTACCGGAGAGCGACACCCAGGCGCCCCAGACCCTAAGGGAGCTCCGGGAGCCCACCCATAGGCGCCTCCAGAGAGAGGGGAGGAAAGAAGCCATGGCTACCGAGGGCGGGGGCGTTTGTCTTTCCCCGGCTCGGTGAAGCGGCTCCGGTTTGGGTGCTGCAGGTGACGGTGTCTGCCCGTGCCCTCGGCCGGGCCTGCCGGTTCCTCCGAACGAGCGCCAGCATCGGCCTTGCCCTCGGGAGGAGGCGGCCGCCGGGGGGCCGCGGTGCAGGACGCGTGTCCGCAGCCGCCCGGCAGAGCCCCGGCAGCCGGCTCGGTTCCTCTGGCAGGAGGGTGCCGTGTGCCCGCCCCTGCCCCTAAAACCGGAGCAAGGCGGGGTTGTGTCCCCAGAGCCCCTGCAGCCAGGCCCGTGGGCGGCGGGAAGGCCCCGAGCAGCACCAGGGGCTGCCGTGCCACGGAGACGCGTTCACTGGCCCTGCGCCTCCTCCTCGCCGGCTTCTCTTGGATTCCTGTCTTGTCCCCACAAGCTGCCCTGCTGTGATGCCCAGCTCCAGCCCTTGCTGCTCTCGTCTGCCGGCAACCCTGCATCCACCTGCTGATTGACCCACGGGAGCGGATGCACTGCCCAGCTGCCAGCCCAGAAAGGAACCTGGGGCACTTGCATCCCTGCCCCCGAGACAGGGCCCTTCCCCAGGGTGTAAGGTAGCACACGCTTATTAGCCCAAGGCACACGGAACAGCCTTTCCCTCTTGGTGATCAGGGAAATTAAGGGAGGCACAACTCAATCACAGACCTACAGCAGTGTCCCAGTGTCACGGGCAGCCCCTGTGGCGATGCTGAGGGGGTCTTGCTGGGTTGGGAGTGGGAGTAGAGTGTAATGTGCAACGTGCAGCACCCCTTTTGATCAGCTGAATTGCCAGTTATGGACTGACTTAGTAGAAGACAACTCTCCTCTGTCTCCTGAAGGACTCTGCAGCATTGGATATTCCCTGAGATTTCCCTTATCAGTTAAAATGTTCAGGCATTGCTTACGTGGTGCCATCTGCTCCCAGTAACTTGTGACTGAGCCCTTGCTGTGCTATACCTTGTGGCTCAGTTGCTTGACCTTAGCTAGTGATTTAGAAAACAGCAGCAAGTATGGACACAGTGAGAAAACAGAAATGTGCTGCTCTGGGGAAATAAGTCATCTCCATTATTCTCAAAAATAGGTATCCGCATACCCTTGGGAATCCTGTTGCCCTGGCAAAGCAGCTAACCCCACAACAAAAGCTCCCAGATGGTTTCAGCCCAGGGGTTACAGCTTGTGGAATGAGCCAAGAGGTAGAATTGTCATTGCCTGAGGGCAGGACAGTGTTTTCCTTCCCATCTGCATAGCACTAAGCGCATAAACAGCACCAGAAATCGGGTCTGATCCAGCCTGCACAGCCACTGCCCGTGTTGAGACCGGGCACACAGAGCTCAACAGGAGAATCAGCAGATTATTTGGCTAATTACATCCTGTTCTCCCAAATGAGGTGAGTTTCCAAGACAGTCCCCTGGTAAATTGGCAGGAGCAGGGGAAGACAAATCAAGGTAATTGCTAATAACCTGAACTCAAAATCAGCCTGATATATTCTTCGGGCTTTGCAGACACACTTCCCTTTGGTTTCACTGGGGACTTGCAGACCAGTAGCACCCAGGCCAAATGTTTTCTGAGAGCAATATATTTCCAGAGGAGCTTTTAAAATTGAAATTAGCTCCCTGAAGTTGATATGAGGCTGAATGGGGTTAGGCTGGAGGTCCATCAAACCCGATACCCCACAGGGAAGACCCATAAACCATGGGCCTTTTTCTTACTCCTTCATCCTTGGATAGCCCTGGACACAGCATCATGGGGCAGCATCCACGAGCTCTGGGAATGATGAGCCTGGTGGGTGTGCTCTGCTTTCTGAGATACCCTCCTAGTCCCTGTGTGTACATTTGTGTGTACATTTTTAACCCTTCTCTCCGTTTGTTATCCTCTCTGAGTGTTTAGTTGCTCCCTGTCTTTTCCCTCTGCCCAGATGATGCTGTAAGGCATTGCTAAGCCTTGGCAGGCAGCTCCAGATATGGTGCTATATTAGATGGCTTTGGGGCTCCATATTCATCAGGGCTGAGTGCGACCTGTGTCAGGGGGTCCCCACGACAGTAAGACTTGCAATGAGGAGGATCACAGAGGTCTGCCTGGAGGGACCATGTACTTGGCACAAGGGTGATTTCCCTTCACATGTTCCCCCTGGTGCCCAGCAGCTCTGATGCCCTTGGAGCATCCTTGGATGCCCCAGCAGAGCTATGGATGTGTGCCATCTCAATTCTAGGTCAGGGATGCAACTAGTGCCTAAACTCAGCTCTTCCTGGCCCATGCCATGCTGGCAGGGGGCCTGGTTTGGTTGGGGCTATTCCCACACTGTGTCAGAGGTGGCAGGTGCCAGCCATTAACCCTGGTACAGGGTGTCTGGGATCAGAGGGCTGCCCTGACCTTACCCAGGATGGCTGATGCTCATTTGCCAGGCATAGAGAGGGGTCTGTCTGCCCCCAGCACCTTTGGAGGAGCTCCTGCCCCTGGGAGAAGGGATGGGCAGCAGCCAGGATGTGCTTAGGTTGTCCAGCTCTCCTGCACACCCGAATGGCTCTGTGTCTGACACAAGATTTACCTGAGCACCGAACCAAGTCCTGCAGGTAAAAAGAGACTGCAGACCACAAGTAAGTCACCAACACGAAAGACAGAGAGACTCTGCATCCTGACCCTTTCGCTCACGCCTCCCTCCCACACCCTGGGCTCTGGCCAAACTGACAGCAGAGACTGACTCACAGGCTGTTCCTCCCCTCTGTGCTCATTTGGGCGTCTTCTGTGCTTCTCAGCAGAGGGTTTCTGCCAGAAGAACTGCTGGGCTTCCTCTGCTCCTGAGTTGGCAGCCTTGATAAGGGCACACAAAGACACAAATCCATCCTGCCTGCATCCCCCTGGGCCCTTTCTACCAGTGAGATGCTGGGCACAGCATCCCTCACCTGCTAAGGCAGAGGATGTGTTGCTGCTGCCCAAACTCTGGGCTGCCCCACGTTTCATATTGCCCCTGTGCCAGGTGGGATGTGCGATGAGAGGTGCTGGCAGCACCAGCACCTCCCCAGAATATGGATGTGGGCTTGGGGTGACATCGTGCAAGGAGCTGAGCATTGGCGGTGAGCAGAGCGCAACAGGGGTTGCTGGTGGGGGATGTTCATGCCATGCCACTGGGTACCACGCAGGTATGTCAAGCCAAGTGGGCTTCCCACAGGTGGCACAGGTCTCCCTGGAGGGACAGGGGACAGCAGAAGTGCCCCACTCCTTAGAGAAGGGACATGCACATGACAGTCTACCTGCCACTGACCAGTCCTGCCTGGAGCTCAGGAACTGAAATGAGAGGAGAAGCTAAGTCCCAGAGCAAACGTCTCTCTAATTTACTTCTTCCCTAGGGCTTTTCCTGGTCCCAGGCTCTCCCCCCATAGGCGCAGACTGAGGGGTAGGCTATGTTGCCCTGGATATTTCAGCTCAGTTTCCAGCCCTGTACAAGCCTTACTCCAGTTTCTCCCCTTTGCAATGGTTTTGCTCTCTCCTCACGACTTCAGCAAGCAGCAGCTACTTCCAGACTCCTTAGATAGCTCTTGGATGGACTCTGTGTGATGGGGTGCATCTTTCAGGACACTGCTTTCACCATCCCTCACCTGCATCTCTCCTGAGGAGAAATACCATCCCCAGAGCAATGGTGCTGACATCCAGCTAACAGACATGATCTCACCACGCTGCAGATGCAGGGGCATGATTGTGCTGCTCCTCTGCTTCGCTGCTCATGCCCTGGCTCCATCCTTTGCTGATGCATCTCTTCGGTCACTCTCAGAGGCTGATGAGGCTGCAGGCACGGCAGGCGCAGCTTCCTCAGTGAGGACACCCTGGCCAGGGTGGGAAATGAGCCAGCAGCCGTCTGGGCTTGGCATGTGCTTCAGCCCTGGGGACAGCAGCCTCTAGGGGCAGCCACCAGGAGCTGCTCGAGTCTGAAGAGCAAAACACCTTTCCCACGGGGGATGGTGCTGGAGCTGTCACGGGAACCCGTGCCCAGTCACGTGGGGATTACCTTCTCCCCAAGCAAGGCTCCTGGCTCTGCAGACTAACGCTGCCCCTTTTTGCACCACTGCTACACTGGTGTCCCTTCTTCCCCTGGGGTCCCTGGACTCAAAGCCTGCCTTAGTCCAGGGTTTCTCCCCGCTTTGTGCTCCCGTTCCGCTCTGCACCAAGCCGTGTGAAACAAGCAGGTCAGATCCTTTTTTCAGGCCTGCAGGAGGTGGCACAGCTGCCTCCTGTTTCCCCTGCTAACCCTTTTCCCTCCCTAGCTGGCTCCAGCCCATCCCTCTGTTCCCACCTGTGGGCCTTATGGCACCGACACAGAGCAGCCACCAGCAAGAATCCTCGCTCTGCTCCTGCTCTCTTGCTCCAAGATGGGATTGTTCCCCTCTCCTGTGTGAGGGCAGAGGCAGGGTCCTGTCTCTTGTCTTGTCCAGGGTAGGAAAAGGGCTCTTGTAGCATCCCTTCCAGCCCCACCAAGGGAGGAGCTGTTCATCCCTCTGCCTTCTCCCTGCTGCCTCACCAGATGCATCATTTCAGGGGGAGGCAGCCCCACTTCCCACAACCCCATCTGCCAGAGGGAGGGGGAACTTTGCTGGAGGCACAGCTATCTCTGTTCATCACTGCCTTTCCCAAAAGGACCCTGTTCAGAGACAGCATGTTTCCTTTAACCCTTCCCTCCCCACCAGCCTGGAGCTCCGCAGGAAAGGCACATGTAGCAGAGCTCTCATCCCAAGGTGATTCATGTTTCCATGGCTGGGAACTGAGCAATATTCAGGAGCTATGCTATTTCAAGGATCCAGTCAGTTGCTTATGCACACAGAGCTTTGTTTTAGAGTTTTGTCTTGAAGCTGCCTTAAGATCTAATTAATAGAGAGAAGGGGAACGTTCTCAGGGGAAGCTGGCAGCCTCCTTCCATCACATCAAAGCCAGGGAGAGATCACATTATCTTGACAGATGTTTTACACTACGGATCTGGTTACTGAACTTATGTTTCCCATGGACTCATTCCAACACTTCTTTTAATATGTCAGGGATATATTTCAAACTGTAATATGCACATGGTCGTAGAAAAGTAGAAGGAAGTAGCTGATTAATGACTTTTTCCCTGGTAGTGTAGATGTGCTGGTTCCAGCTGTAGTTGATAACAAAGAAAAGGTAATACACCAGAAACCAGAAAAAGAAATGAAGTCTCTTGAATTAGAGGTTCCTTCTTCTGTTTCTTCCAAGTCAAAGCAATTAATAATGCTATAATGCAGCGTGCTAAGCCATGTGATGAGTGTCTATACCTAAGATGTGCTGAGGAATTCATGCAGTGCTTCCCCTACTTTTCTGTCACATCAGTGGGAATATTAGGCCCAGGCAGTTGAGATACCCTGTGTCCAGGAGCAGCTTCCAGCTCCCACTTCTCTGTAGCACTCTCCTTCCAGTGTGGCCTTGGGTGCCCGAAACAGATGTATTATGTCCACTTCTTTTTGTCATTTTGCAGGCAGCCACAGTCTGAAGCACTGGTGACACCACCAATCACAAGATTTGATACCTGCCACCTTGTAGTTATTAAACCTGTTTCTTGCTTGATGCAGTCACCTGAGATGAAATGAAATTACCTCCATGGGGCAGGAACTTGCCACCTCCTCAGGACCCAGATTGTTCCTGACCCAGCCAGGGTTGATGCTCTGTCCAAGCCAGGCTGGAGTGCCTCTGGGGCTGGCTGTCCCTATCGCAGGGACACAACTTCCATAGAAGGACTCCAGGCGCGGCTGCAGCGCCAATCCTATATATGGGAATAAATGCTCTTAGCAGGATCATCATACTCATCTTTGATCCTTGGCCTTTAGAGAGAACCCCTGGGTAGAGCCATGTGTAAAGACCTGGCTTGGACTTTGAATGGGGTGTCTGCAATGACATGATGTGCCATATGGGGCAAAGGGGAGCCCAAAGACACTATGGCCAGATGAGAGTCCAGAGGACACAGCTGTAAATATGCAGGCAGGGCTCAATTCTCTCCCAGTGGCTGGATGGCAGAAGGACATCCCTGCACACAGACACCCCCTGGACCTGCTCTTCCCTATAGGTGACCCAGGTGTTCCACAAAAAAATGGATCTAACTTGCATCTCTGCCTGCAATCACAAGACATCACAGTGTCAAGGCCTGCAGTAAAATGTTTTAAAGCGTATCTGTGCACTCCTCTGTGCCAAGCACTGCAAACACACTGAGGAAACAGAAAAGCGACAAACCCATATTGGTTTGTCCGTAAGTTGGACTTAATTCATATCAGGCTGTAGCCGTATTGAGTGCACTCCAGAGAGCAGGCCTGGGCAATTTTAAAGGCAGAGGAGGCAGCAATAGGAGTCACACAGGCTGTGCAGTGTTTGAGCTCATTTTTCCCACCCACATGAAGAGCTGCTGTGTTTTCAAAGCAGGAGCAGTCGGTGATCGATGCTACATGTGCCTCATTGACAGGAGCTGGGTCTGAGCATGGTATTTTCCATTAGCTCAAACCGGCTCAACCTTCTCTCTTTACGAGAAAGCCAGATGCTGCTCATGGGTGGGGAGGATCTTCAGAACAGCAGTGGTTTGAGACCTTGCTCTGCTTTTCATGTAGAGACTCTCCGATGCCTCTGTCACATGGTTCCCAACAATCATGTGTTTTTTAGGAGGAGGAACTGAGCCACGAGTGCGAGATGTGACACAGCTGTGGTCACAGAACAAGCTGGTGATCACCCCAGGAACTGAGCTCCATCGCTCTGCTCCTGTCCTGTAAGCGCACGCTGGATGAGGTGGTCCTGCTGCTTCCAGTCTTCACATCCCACAGCTCCCATGTGCTGCATTCCCAGTTCCAGGGAGAGGGCCTGGTGGGTCTGGAGTCTGGGCCACTCTTTGCTCATCAGTAGTAGCTTGGATTTATTATTCTGAGCATTGTGGGCCTGTGGTTTGCATTAACCAAGCTGCAGATCCTGGAGCTTCTTCCCACGCCTCGAGCACCAGCCTCGTGTGTGTACCCGGGGCTGGGAGTGCTCCTGTCCTCCTGCGCCACAGGAGAGAGCAGCATGCAGCAGCCAGGGGCTTCGTCTCCAGCAAAGCCAGCATTGCACAGCGGGCTTTTCCTCTCAGTGGCTCAGAAGCAGCCGGGGGACCCCTAGGTCTGCAGAGCGTGGGATAGGCAGGTGACAGGGCTCTGCTTGGCAAAGCAAACCTGCTCTAGGTGTATGCTTCCCTCTTGGGGGATTTCTGTAGCCTTAGCAGACAGCCTCAAGGTTTCAGACTGACCAGTATTTCCTTTTGGGGTACATCTTCATGGCAAGCTTCGCCTCAGCTAACCAGGCTGTTCCCTAGGCTTTGTCCCACATTTTTTGGTGTCCTTCAACGGCAGTCCCCATGATCCCACCAGCTGATGCAATGAGAGGAGATATGAGCGAGTACTGAGCCCCCTCCTCCTTGTGCTGTGGCTCTAGTCTATTGCTCAGAGGCCAACAGCCCCCAGGACTCATGTGCTGGGGGCTGGCAATGCACGGCGGAGAGTGCGGGGCTCCCCGGGGCACAAGCGTCTGGGGGGTGTCGAGGTGGTGTGGCAGCACGGCTGCGGGTGCTCAGGCAGCGTTTCCTGAGGAAGCAACAACAATTAGCTCAGCAAAACAAGATGCACGCAGGGTGGTTGTCTCAGGAGCCCCTAGGAAACCAGTCCTGCTCTTCCTGGGGGAAGAAAGCAGGAGACAACTGTGTCTGCTGACTTCTCCCCAAGTCTCCCCAAACCCTGCTGCCCTGAGTTCCCATCCCCTCACTGCTGGGACACAGAGCTGCCTGCTTTCCCCTGTGTCTTCCAGAAACAGCTCCTGGTCCCTGTCCTGCCTCAGCCCTGGGACTGGCCACCCCGGGACCTGGGAGAACCCCAGCCCCAGCTGCAGTGTCGAGGACAGAGCCGTGTTGAGTTGCACATTCCCCTTTTTTCCAGTTTTCGGCTGCACGGTTGACAGTCCCAGAGGCCCAACGCACTCTGACCTTGGCTGTCCTTCTTTGCTTCTAAAACTAGCTGATCACACTCGTGAGCTCCAAAACTGGCATCCCAGCTGGCCTTTCCTCCACCACATGGGACTCCAGGCACCACCAGGGGCTCCCAGCATTCTTAATTATTTTTCTCCTTTTTTTGAAGCCCTTCTTGTTCATACCGCTTGTGGTGTTTCCAGCGGGACAGGAAGCTCCTCTCCCCTCGGCTGCACGCTGTGTGCTCACTGAGGCTGGCTCATCCTTCCCACGCACCTCGGAGGGATGCTCAGGAGCACAGGGGCAAACGCAGGCTGGTGGTCCCTGGCTCTTGCAGCAGTGGCAGTCCCTGCATCGCTTTCCTAACGGACACACTGGCAGGCGCCAGGGAAAGAGCCCGTCTTTGCAGGAGTGCGGCTGCGTGAAGGGGAAGTGTGTAATGACCAGCTGAGGTATTGTCAACAAGTATCTCCAGAGAGGATGAGAGCGGGTGGTAAGAGAGCTAATGGCACCCATGAACCATGTCCTGGGAGAGCAGGGAGCAGCAGAGGAAGGTGTTGGATGTCATTGCTACGCAGCGTCACCGAGACCTTGGGTGAATGCTGGCAGGGTCACTGCACAAGGGATGTAGGAAACTGGGAGGGTTTGAGGGAACAGGCAGGAAGACACAGCTACTGGCAAGTTCATCATCTGCTGGAAGATTGAAGAGATGGTGCTTGCACGTGCCTGGTGCGGCCTGGTGCAGCAGGAGCTGGTGGAGGAGCTACAGCGCTGTGGGTGCTGGCAGGGAGAGCAGCCGGAGGGAGCGCTTTGCATGCTTAGATGGGCTGTCGTGGCTGTTTTTCCACAGTATGCCTTGATGGTGCCCATCAAGTGGGCCTTGCACAGCCAGCTGTATGAGAACCACATCCCAGCCCACAGACCTTGCTGCCAAGCCTGGCCCTGCTGTTTCCACACCGCTGGGAGCAGGGACACCTTCGCCCCAGCGAGCCCACAGCTCTGCTTTCGCAGGGACGGGGAGGAGGAAACAGAGCGTGCCCTGGCCTGGCAACAGGCTGTGGCCGTGTCCCTGCTCATGCTGCGTCATGCCCTGGCCAGCACCGCCAGGTTTGGTGAGGTTCAGACCAGTTCTCCTGCACAGCCCGCGTCCAGCGCAGCTCCAGCCATAGCTGCTTGGCCAACCCTGTCCAGCTCCTGAAAAACAGCCTGAGCTGAACACACCGCTCTGACTTGGCCACTGTCCTCTCCCGCTCTGGCCTGGGGACAGAGCTGGGCTGCTCTTGGGGAGGGGCGAGAGGAGCTTCTCCCCACACTGTTAGTGCTGCAGACTGCAGGGAGCAGCTGACAGGAGGTGGCATGGCCGGGATGTGCCCCAGCCCATCGATGCTTGTTCAGACACATCTCCGGCTTCGCTATGGAAGCCCCATTTGGCCTTTCCTCTAACGCCACCAAATACCCAGCGCGGCCACGGCTCGGTCTGTGGTGCCCGTGGGAGCCACGTGCAGAGGGCCGGGGGCTGCAGCGTGGTGTTGATCACTCATTAACCACGGGCGTGGTGGAAGCTGTACAAGGCCTGCGTCAACTTCTGCCCTTGAACTGACCTTGTTCCTTACAGTCATCAGGTTTGTAGAGTGAACAGTCGCTCTGGAGAGGTACTGCCTTGAACTTGTTTTCTCTGCTGGATTACACTTTAAACGTTGCAACACCTTTGGGAGCTCCTGGCTTTTCCCTTTTTGAAAAAAAAAAAAAAAAACAAAAACCAAAACAACCAACAAACCCTTTTGACTTTGTTGCTGCTGACTGTGCTGGGACGGTGTGCCTTGTACCCCCCTCTCCCAAAGACCAGAGAAAGCAGCATCTGGACAAGACAGTGTGCTTTCTCTGTGCTCTCTCCAACTGACCGGCATGGATTACAAACCAAATTTGATCTGTGTGATATAGCGCAGTACTGCACCTTCAACTCCTGGACTCTGACAAGCATAATTGCTGCAAAAATAGGGCAGGATGATGAAAAGCTAAAAAAATATAACACTGAAAGGCATTCGTTGCAAAAGCCTGGCTATTTGTAGAAGCTTTTGAGAAGAAGAGTAAGGGCCCGCTAGCTTGGCCAGAAAGGTTCATCCTCCCACAGGAGCCCAAGAGAAGGTGACGGGTGGTGGTGCCGCTGTGTTCCACAGTGGCGTCTCTGCCTGGATCAGCCCAGGAGCCTTATCCTCAGAAACACAGTCACCGTGAGTGCCCATGCTGCTCTCAGTTCTGCACAAATGTCAAGCCAGAACAGTTGATTTCCAGGAAAGCTGAAGGCACAGGTGATAAGATATTAGAAAATTCCTGCCTAAAACAGGTCAGGAGGAAAGGGAAAGATTTGTCCTTTCTCTAGGTCCAAATGCACCACATCCCTCTTCTATATTTTCCTGGGGGAGGGTGGGGAAATCACTGCTCCCTGCTGCACTGTGGGAGCTGGTGTCCACTCTCCCCAGCTTCTGCTCCACCACACAGATTGTTCAGCACCTAAGCAACATAAAGCACAGGGACTGGATCGTCTGGGTGAGTCATTTGCAGAGCTGTGAGCACAATGAGGCAGCAGGAACAAAAAGGTGGGATCTTAGAGAGGGGCTGTGCTGCATAGTGAGGAGTCCCTGGGGTGTTGCTTAGGTCTTGAGCATCCTACGAGGTCCTGTGCCCCATGGGCCTCACAAATCAGAGCAGCCACATGGAAAATGCTGAGTTCCAGGAGATGGTTGGCTCATGGCACTGACTTTTCTACACCCTGACCCTGCTAATCCCTTTCTGTGTGGCTATGACTGTGATGGGGGAGAGGGTTTGCTCCCAGGTCCATACGAGAGGTCACTGCAGCTGCCTGCCACAGATGTGGCTGGAGCTGGGCAGGCACAAAGTGTGTTGGGTGGGGAGTGCACAGCCTCACCAAGCTCCAGCGGGCAGAGAGGTGCTGGCACCGCATGGACAGCTCTGTCTGAGCTGGTGTTGCTGCAGGCAGCTCAGGGGCTGCTGTCACCAGCCCACCCAGACCCCACACAGCAGTGGGATTTTTAGGAAGACTTAGGCACTAGTAGCACTTAATGCAGGGAGCATTTGTGATTCCTCTTGTTCTTCAGTGCAATGCCGTGAGCAGATCCATTAGATACCATAACTTCTAAACTGGGGGTGGCCATACCCAGTTCTTGCCATCACAATTAACGAACTATTATACATCAACATTACTGCTGATTAGTAACTCGCAGAAAACGGGACTATAGTTTTCAATGGACAAACCCAGCCCACTGATGTTGTGAAATAGTTAGTGTGCTACTGAGATTTAAGAGGGGAATGGTTGAGCAAGTCACAGCAATCCCTGACAGCCCTGCTACATGTACCACAGTAGCTCCTGCCCTTCCTCCTGGTCTCCTCAATGGTGTGTTAACTCTGGAGCCTAAGGATGATGGACTAAGACTATTCTCAGTGAACTTGTTGGTGCTTTTGCCACAAATGTTTTCCTCTTAAACTGTGAAGGTTCATGTAACGGAAAATGAGTAGTGATGTCTCGCCAGTCCTCAGTTGTTGGCAGCCTGTACCTACCTGAGGCTGGTTTTAATCTGCCAAGCTGCCCGCATGAGTTGGCAGCTCCTAGCAAAAAGAAAGCTCAGCTGAGGCTAAATTATTGCCTTAGTGGCAATAAGTAATAATTATTGCTGCAGTGCAATGGAAAACCTTTTGGTCTGCTCTGAGAACTCAAAGTCCTGAACAGACAGGCTCTGTGTGTGTGGGGGGAGACCAGGAAATGATGGACAATAAAAGATCGGGCAGCACACAGAGAGAGAATCAGGAACAAGCTGATGCACACAGCCTCTTCAGCTCTCCCTATTTCTGGACTGGTTATGGTTTGCAGTGCTGCAAGCTAAATTTGAGGTCATAGGACTTTTACATGAGCCATCCAATTAATTTCTGAGTTCTGGACTTCATGGCTGAGCGCTATCATCAGTGAGACAGTAAAAAGCACCAGCAAGCATAACAACTGTCAGCATGCACATCAGGAGGGACCGAACCCAGGAAACTCATCCTGGAAACGCAAGCCTCAGCAGCTGGGACTGAGCATCCCAGCAGGGAAGGGCAAGAAGAAGATGTCCTCTGTGTATGAGGAGATTTGGGGAGAGAGGGAAGAACAGCTCTCCACAGGGGTGTCTAGACTCGTGTCAAAGGAAGATGCCTCCTCTAGCACCATCCACTCTGATAGAAGCATTTTGTGCCCCCAGCCTCACAACACCCCCAAACCTGGACAGGAGGGTGACTCTGACCTGGGAGTCCTGATGGACAACAGGGTGACCGTGAGCCACCAATGGGCCCTTGTGGCCAAGAAGGCCAATGGCATCCTGGGAGGCATCAGGAAGAGTGTGACTGGCAGGTGGAGGGAGGTCATCGTCCCCCTCTGCTCTGCCCTGGGGAGGCCCCAGCTGGAGCACTGGGACCAGTTCTGGGGTCCCCAATTCAAGGAGGATGGGGAACTGCTGGAGAAAGCACAGCAGAGGCTACAAAGATGGTGAGGGGCCTGGAGCATCTCTCTTAAGAGGAAAGGCTGAGGGGACTTGGGTCTTTTTAGTCTGGAGAAGAAAAGACTGAGGGAGGATCTGATCAACACCTAGAAATAAGCAAAGGCTGAGTGTCAGGAGGAAGGAGCCAATCTTTTTTCAGTAGTGCCCAGTGAGAAGACAAGAGGAAATGGGCACAAACTGGAACATAAGAAATTCCATCTTAATATGAAGAGGAACTTCTTTACTTCGAGGTGACAGAGCCCTGGCAGAGGCTGCCCAGAGAGGTGGTGCAGTCTCTGTCTCTGGAGACATCCAAAATCCACCTGAACACCTGTGCAACCTGCTCTGGGTGACCCTGCTCTGGCGGGGGGGTGCACTAGATGATCTCGAGAGGTCCCTTTCAACCCCATATCATTCTGTGATTCTGTGACTTCTCTTTGTTTCTGTCCAAGATTCAGCTCAGTTAGGTCACCTGGGCAGCACGTGTTCCATATTCTCCAGGCAGCAGAAGTGAGTATTCAGGTCCTATGGGGAAAGACATGGTAAGAGAGTTGGATAAATAAAGGCCATTGCTCCAACAAACTGAGCCCTGATTTTCCTGGTGGACTTGGCAATGCTCTGCGACCAGATTCAATGGCTCAAGTCAGTTTGTTTCAAGCATTGCTTTAAGCTTGTGGCTGAGGTTTGTTTTGGGGTGCGGGGGACCCTAAGAAGACTCGCTGTCAGGTGTCGCTTCCTTGCCCACGGGGTCTGCAGGCCTTGGCTCTGAAGCTGCTGCAGGCTCTTTGGTCCGGCTGGAGTCAGGGCTGGTTACGGCAACTCCCAGATCATGAATCAGGGCAAGTGTTAATAATGTACAGGCCTTGTTTACGTAATGTCTCCACCCCACAGGGATGAACCAGGACTGGCTGCCACTGCAGCTAAAGATGCGGTCTCTCTAGCTGGTAGCACCCATACATTTATATTCTTTAGAACAAATGCTAGAGGAGACTTGTGACACTCGGGAGCGAGTTATACCTACACAAGCATTTTCCTCCCCCTATCATACTACAGGATTATGTGTGCTCACAGGACCACAGGTGTGAAAGCACCGCTGATGCTGCCACCAGCCCATCACCCAGAACTGGTCTGAGTGTGCACAGTATTATTTGCCAGCACAGCTTCCTACTAGTGCTCACACCGTCCCTTTTACTCTCAGATCTGCTCCAGCACTGGAGAAATAGAGGACAGAGCAAGCATAGACAGGGCCCTGGCTCCCCTGGCTTAAACAACTTTCTCTGCTCACCTTCCCCAACACATTTTGCAACCACTGTGGCATAACGGAGGCTTGTGTTCCTCTTTCCCTACAGGCACGTGATGCAGAGCTTTTTGGGCTCCAATGTGTCACCAGCTCAAAACCAGGCAGCTACCTCTGAAAAGCAGCTCTGGTTGTCTCCACAGCCCAGGGGCCAGAGGCAGGCTCATGCTCAGAACAATCTCAGGTCAACACCCAAAAATACCATCCAAGTGACTCACCTTAATGTTTTAACACAGTTTAATTCTCACCATCATTTACTTTTCGCCCTGTTTATGCTGTTTAACTACCTTTTTCAGTAACTGCTTATCTACTTAGCAAAGGTCTGTTTAATGACTGGTCAGAGACTTTAAATTGCCTCCTGGCTTCCGTCTTAAAGAACACCTTTAGCTGAGGCCTGGCATTTAGGAAGCATGCAGGTGTGCCTTCCAGCTTCTTTCTCAATAACATCTCAGCCAAACCAATCTGCAATTATGTGACTGTGGGTCCTGGGGAACAGACTGCAGACAAATGCAGCAACCACGTGTGCTCTCAGCTGCTGCACGGCGGGAAAGGCTCCGCTTCTGCGCATCCGTCATCTCGCCTGTCCCTAAACGTTAGAGCACCTGCAATGGAGCTGATGCTCATTTTAGCCAGAAATGGGAGCTGGAGTGCCGCAGGATGTGTCATGGAGCTCTGAAGGGATCCTCTACCTTAAGCGTGTCCTTGAATCGCTGCTTGCATGGTGACATCTTTAACTGTACCCCTGGCCTGTGGGCTTGGAAGGAATATTCTGGGTCCACTTTTACTTCCAGATCCCCATCTCCCATCTTTACCCGAGTTTATTTCAGCTCTTCTATCAAATTAACTCTCACAGACGCAGGAGAGGAGGAGAGCAGGGACTGCAGCAGGCGCTCGTTACATAAACCCCTTCAGTGAGACATCAGCCCGATGTGGCTGCTAGAGAGATGTCACCCGAGGACAGGGCACTGAACAGCGGGACGAGGCCGCAGCTCAGGGCTTCAGGATATTTATAGCCCTCCGCCAGAGGATCCGCAGCGGGGCCTCCTCGGCACCAAGCCCCCGGGGCTGGACCTGCCGGGGCTTCGCTGGGGGAGCGGGGCCGCTGCCGCCCCTCGGCCCCCGCCCGCTCCCTCCGTGCAGCGGGCGAGGGTTGGCCGGGAGAGCCCCGGG
>VXBW01005971.1:0-13375 GCA_013400375.1 Thinocorus orbignyianus
CTTGGATGATTCTATGATTCTGTAGTGCTTCTGTGAGAGACCAACCACAGGAGGCCCAAGGGCAGTGAGCTACCACCTACTCAACCCCCCAAAGCACCCTGCAGAGGGGGAAAGGTGTCAAGGGGCAGCAACAGCCAGAATACATTTTGATTTTGCTGTAATAGAACATAAGAATTCAGAGAGAGATTTCCCTCTTGAAAATTAACCAACAGCTACAGCTGTAAAGACTACACAGAGGACAAAAGGGGAGTTTTTTAATAGCAGCATTAATTCCAAGGTTAGGGTGGATAAACAGGTGTTTGCTTCTGCCAAACTCTGGCTGTAAGCAATACAGGAATGCAAACGTACATTAAGCAAAGTTGTTTATGGCTTTGTTTTTTTCTTATTCTTGTGTTACCACTAACCACAGCAACATAGATTGGTCCACACCTAATCAATCTCCGTTACAGAGAAAGGCTGGAGTATTAAACAGTCTATTCAGACAATCACAGCACACCTCTCATGTCACCTGCCAAACAGGCTTATTCTTCCCCTAGAACAACTCCCAATTTAAGGAGAGAAACTGCACAATACACCATTAACTTCCTACAAAGGATGAGAAGGACTTACACGTGTATTTTCCCCTCCATAAATTATGAAAATACCATTCACAAAGAAATCCAAAATACTCTGTTGTATAACATATCTTCAACTTATAAACACATAAAAATCTATGAGTGAGTAGAAAACAGTATCAATACAGCAGAAGTTTTATTTACATCATCGATATAGGATATCAAACTTTTTACACATGCACTTCAGTCTCTCCTTTCAGAAGGGCCAGGCTTCCAAACAGCAATTTCTTTTTGAGGGTATAAATTTTAATAAAACCTTCAAATGCTGACAACTTACTAAATGTGTACTCAGGAAACACACTATACAATTGCAAAGTAAATTAAAAAGGGTAAAAAATAAAAAAAATAACTTAAGAGTGACACTGCTTATGTACAGTCTCTTCTGAACTAATTTCAGTCATCATTTATCCCCATCTTTATATCAATATGGATTATTTCATGGCTCAGGAGAGGCAGGGAAATAGCTTCTACTTTAGTAGTCAGCTCAGGCCTCACCCTGCCGAGTTAAGAGAAAGCTGTGGAAAGCTGACTCGATGCTGACACACTCAGCCTTCTAAGCCCCCCTAAGCAGCCAAAGCAGTATTCCCATGCAGGCCATACTGTCTTTAGCAAAGGCCTTTGTAGCGTATTACTCTATTCAGGCAAGTCACTGTTGGCATTTTGTTGTACTCAGTCACTATCGTATTCCTCTATTTTTAATTCGTCTTCCTCCATGATCGCTTGAGCTGCAACAGGCTGAGGCTGACTGCAGGGCAGCTCACTTCCACTGCACTGGCTTGAGGAGAGGGGGAATTCATCCAGTTCCTTCTTGTTCATTGTGGTTTCCTCCAGCTGCGCAGCTGCATCCATAGTGGGCACATCAGCACAGTCCCCCTCAGTGCTAATAAATACCTCAGGTACCCCAGGATCTTTGTCAGTAAGCGTTTCAAGCTTTAACCTGCAAAAATTGCCATTGCAACATTATTTCCTCAGTACATAAGAAAACAAAGAAGGTCTTAAAGAAAGTAAGAAAAGACAGAAGTTTAGTTTACCTCCCAAAATGTCTTTTCAGGGGTAGCCTCCCAACGTCTTGTATAAAAGAAATCTGAGCTGAGAAGAAAGAATCACCAGTATCATACCGGGTAGGCAATAACGCACATAGAAATAAACATACTGGAAAATAAGTAATTCATAAGTATAGTCAAGTATTCCTGAATGCACTTGCAATATTTTAGATATCAAAACACTGCACACATACGTACGTATTGATTTTTTTCAACCCGTTTAACATATTACCGTATTTATGTATTGCCTACGTACAAAAAAAAAACAAACCCAAACCTGACATTCATCAACAGTGTATTTACGAATGTAGAGTTAATTATTCCATACTGTACAAAATTAATTCATCCGGATGTCAAAGGCTTAGTTAAGACATGAAACCTTTCATTAGAAATAATTAACAGTAATTAATATGGCATAAGTGATGTCTAAACAGTAATTTTTGCATGATATACCATACAAAGTAAATTTTTCCATGTGAACTGTCTGCTATTGGATGCTTTAGTTAAAAAAAAAAATTTAAAAAAAATCCTTTTCATTACAAAAAAAAAAAAAAGGATTCCAAGATCAATAGTTAAATCCGTCTTACCTTGGTTTCTCATTGGATTTGCTAACATAGCAAGGTAAGGCAACAGTTCAGTCTGAAGACACTCAGGTGGTAAGCAAAAGCTTGAAAAGAGAGATTTTGCAGCAAGGCAATTTTCTTGGTACTGTAAGAATTGGAGGGGGGAGGGGGAGATGAACAAGTTTAAGAATACTGACATATTATTAACATTGAGACTCTGTACTGTAAGAGACAGACTACACATAAGATACTGAAAAATGAGAAAAGAAAAAAAACCAAGCAGTTAGAGTTAATATATTAAGATTGTAAAAATGGGAATTTCTTAGTTTTTGCCTTTTGGTGGGCATTAAAATTTCCAGAAAACATTTATCCCTTGATTACAGAATTCCCCACCCATCCAGGCCAAAATTCTCTTGCCAGATACAGCAAGAGAAGTATTAGTTCAAATGTAAAAAAGCCCCAGTGCTCTGGTATCTCATGAAAAACATACCTCTGATAAACATACAAAACATAACAGTAATAATTTGTTAAACTTACACAACAGTATAATGTGATTTAAACTGCACAAAACCTTAGAAATTTGCTTTTAGGAATACTTTATATTATTTCAATGTTGACTGTGTCTCCATTAATTTAAAGGATTAAAACTCTCCCAGCAGTATGACAATTTGGACCCAGGAATTGGACTTTGTCAGAGGATTCCGATTTATTTTTCCATTAAACAAACATAACAAAACTCTTCTTCTTTAGTAGTAGATTATACCAAATAGGATATTTGGCAAGTTTAGCACTGTAAATGCATCTCATGAATACAACTCAATTGTCATATCTTACAAAAAAACCACACCCAGAATCAAGCCTTTACCTTTTTATTAATAAAGAACCACTGGGGTTTATGCAAAGGCCGGAATCCCAAACCTCCTTGGTGGTGGGCAAAGGCTCTGGATGTATTGGAATGTATCACCCCTCGGGTAGCCACAGATGCACTGTACTTTTCCATCACAGGCCGTGTCTAGAAGAGAAATCAGGCATTGTGTGAACTCAAGGGTCTCTGCACGGGGTGTCTCATTTTCACTCAAACACCCTGTAATTGCAGCAACTCAACACACACAGAGTACGTTTGCATTACTGCGAAACCTCTACTCAAAGCAGCTGAATGAACAGCATAGCTCAATTACTTCAGAAAAAAAGGCACACCAAACTCCAACACATTTTTTAGCATAGGTATGTTCTGCTTAAAAATATTTCGTGGAATATGTTATAAACACTGTAACTCCTTATAATAAAATACTGTCAGAAGTTGGACCTGCACCTTTTCTATAGTTGATGTAATTTAGCATTAACAATTCACTCTCACCTATACTGTAAATTTGAAGTGATACATCTTAATTCTTATTGAATTGCCAAAATTTTTTTCTGCCACTCATAAACACATTGAGACTAATTTAGAAACTCAGTATTAGAGTATTTAAAAAAAAAAAAGTGCTTATAAAGTAGATGACACTTACACTCCAATTACTACAAAGCACATCAGCGGTGCTCAAATATTCACTGGCTCTCACTACATCATCTATATCCAAAAAGAAGTCTACATAGTTCTGGTGAAGGTATAAATTAAACATGCTTCCAGACATGTGAGATTTTTCCACAATATCCTATGAGGAAAACAAAAAGAAAGAAAAAAAAGTTCAAGTTTCACACAGTGTATAAGGAAAAGCATCCTATAAAAGTAAGGCTACATTTAGAGGGTTAGGGAACTGACATATGTGATCTATGAAGTGATGCTTATTGCAAAAAGGAGGTTGGTTTGCTCCCAGAGAAGGCTAATGGTGGGGATCAAGGGGCAGAAGCCACTGCTGTCTTCAACTCTTTTAAAGGGTCATAACACAAATAGTAAACTCCTCTTGACAATGCACAGGGAAAGGATGAGACGTAACAATCACAGGCTGCAGTCAGGGAAAGTCCACCTTCCAGCACAATTCCAACAGTGAGTTGAGAGAATCTCTGTCCCTAGAAATACTCAAAACTCGACAGATCAAGATCCTGGGAATCTCATTTACCTCTGAAGTTACCCTCCAGAAGTCCCTTTCATATTAATTATTCTGTAACTTAGACTAATTACACATATATTAAGATCAGTGACACAACCACTGTCCTTGAGACTCTGCATAAATCAATTAGAGCTTACTTTGGTTTGTTTTTTTTCTAACCAAACTAGAATGGAGTAGTTATTGCAGATGTACCTCAGGCTGAATAAGCAAGGTGTCTCGACGGTATTCTGATAAGTGAGCAGGCAGCTGAGGAATTTCTGATTCTGAAACTGGTTCTCCTACAAAGGATTTCACAATCTTTAGTCTTTTGGTATCAGAAATGTTGTTACGTTTCTGCACGTAATCAACAAAAGCCAGAAGAAAGAGTCAAACATTTCAGATTAGAAATTACAAATGGAATAAAAATTAAGATAGCAGCAAGAACAGGAATGTGCGATTGCACAAACAGTAGTTTTCACATCTATTGAGTGGCATTTTTAGCAACTGTAAACTGTACCAGCACCAAGACTACACCATTTTCAGTTCCCACAAAGCTCCTGATAAGCAGTAGGGAGGAAAAGACATCAGGAGAGTCAAATCCATATACACAAAAAAGGCAGGCAGTACTTAGGAGATTACAGGACTGTTCTGTACCCTTTGGACATACAAACAAGTACAAGACGTAACTATACAACAATGTATAACTATGCAGAAAAACAAAATTTGCTTTTGTACAATAAAAGAAGTGGTAGCTATTATATGTAGGTTTGGGTGCATGACAGCATGTGGACCTAACGCAACCAAAGTTATATCATTTCATTACATTGGTGTAGGATACATAAATTAAATGCTTATTTACCTGATGGATACCGACAGCTGCAGTCTCAGCTACCACAAACTTTTATTAGTGTTTTCATACTGTTACTAATGACCAAACATGTGAATCAGATCTTACCATAAACCTTATGTCAGCAAATCTAGCTATTAGCAGCTGACATGCTTTGCCCATTGACAGGAAGAATAAGTCAAAGCTTTCTTACTTTTGCAGTAAATTATTTTCCCCAGGGCATGGAAAAGAAATATGGAAGCATCTTTGCCACCAATAGCTTGTATCTCCTGGTCTTCTGGAATGTCAGATTTACTTTTCTTTCTTGCTTTAGATACTGCTCCTGCTTCACATTTTAGTGTGGAGCTCCTTTTCTTCCTTGACCAAAACTCTTTCTCCAATGAGCAGTCTACCAATAAAAGCAAAAATACAGTCAGGAAAGATTGTGCATGAATCCAAAAAAAGTTTTCTATCGTATTGCTACTGCTAATGCTCTAAATAAACAACCAATTAATAAAAAAAAAAAACCATCAAACAGAAAAGGTTATATAAATAGGGGCAACTAAGAGAAAACTCATTTATTAGGAAGATCGAACCCAGTCACTAAGACTAGCCTGCTTCACTCCACTTCTGTCCCTTAAGCCACAGCTAAGGTACCAAGTACATTTTTTTAATAAATATCTCTTTAAAAAAAAAGCAACTATTCTTGTTTATTCATTCTAGTTCTGATTCGTCTCCCACTTGCCTTTCTTAAAATTTTCTTTATAAAGTACAAGTGGCAACATCTGTAAAATACATTTCAATTACATTCTGTTCACATATCAATTTATTTTCCATTTGCATTATCTGTGTAATATCCTCACTAAAATAAAAGGAAGCAAAGGAAATCTTTCCTTTAGCTGATTCTTCCAACAGCATCCTATTTCCACAATGTTTTGAAATCCAAGGAATAAAACCTTTCTTCTATGCTTATTTAAAACCCATGCAAACTTTTCTCAGGTAACCCAATCCTACTATCTATTAACTTAATGGTATTATCATCAAAATGCTTTTACTGAGAAAAAAATTGTATTTTTTCCGATTAACATGGAACAATACAAATTTATTATACTAGAAAACAACATCAGAAGAATTTAGATTGCACATTTGCAAGTTAAACATAGAAACCTGACCCTCTCCCTCAGGTAATTTGACAAACACAGCTGATTTCAATATACTGTAAAATTCAAAGTACAACACTCCCTCTTACAACAGGGACTTGAAACACTTAATCCTACATTCCATGAACACATTTTCCACTTGCAAGGTGTATAGGAGAGAAAATGAATAAAAGCAACAAGATCATTGCTAGACTTATGATATACTGCAGAAAACAGCTGTTGAATTCACTTCCTTACTTCTGGGGTGAATATAAAAGCTGGCACCATCTAACTATTCTTAGCATGAACTACACATGCCAGAGTGCTGCATTTAAAAATCACAGCTTATGTAACTTGCATACATTGGTTTCTTACAATTACTAACTTCCAATACTTATAAAAGACACAACAGGAAGTTTCCTGTTTTGTTTTGATGTTTGGAACATTCAAACTAAGTCTGATTTGAGCATTGTCCAATTAAGTACTGTGAAGATGACTAAAACACTGAACTTCAAAGTTATTCTATAACAGTAACATCACAGTAGGTCACCCACCTCACAGTTTTTCAATTTACCAATAGCCACAGGAACTCCAAAGCAAAAATCTGTCATTACAGAAGTGCTGTATACAATGGGCTGTTTCAGAAACACTTTAAAGGCAGAAATAAGGACATGGAGAAGTATAAAGAACCAAGCAATGAAAATACCCCTCTCAATTTAAGGTTGCATTACAAAAACTTCTATCAGTGAACACACACCAACAGCAAGAATATCAAGAAGAAAATAGGGCATTTCATTGATTACATCAATGCATACAAAAATACATAGAAGATATTACCTCTTTTTTAAGACTACATGTAACAGTTATTAAATGAAACATCTTCAGCTTAAAAAAACAGCAAAACAAAAAAAAAAAAAAAGAAAGAAAGGAAGAAGAAAGAAAACAACCAGACTTCGTGCCTTTTATTCGTGCTCCAGAGCAGCATGTTAAAAATGTTTGGCACAGCTCACCAAGCTATTGAACTGTACACCTTTACAGCAAAAATGGTCAAACTGTCATTCACTTCACAAAATCATTCATATTTACCTTTCATAGAATAAAACTGAAGACTGTTTATTGCACTTCTTATATCCCCTGAACAACCTCTGCAGAGCAACTCCAGAGAACTTCTATCAAGAGCACAATTCTTTTCTCTGTTCTACAAGGAAAAGCAACATTCAAAGGAGTAAGAAAAAGTAGGAAAAGTATTCAGTATTTGAATATTATGTTGGCTGTACACATCATAAACAGACTATATGAGCAACTACTATGTGCTCAAATCATGTAAAACTGCCAACTTTAAAACATTCAATCCATTTAAGCATTTTGCCACATTTTATATGGCAATATTAAAGATAACAATGCGCATTATTCTTTGCAAGGTGTCACTCAATATTAGATTTATTTGTGATCAGGAATAATACAGGATTTAGGTTTGTGATCTCTTCTGGCCTTGCTGATACAGTGAGAATTACTTCTATTATTTGTTTCAGATATATTTTCTGTAATAGGCAGAAGAATTTTCAGAAGTAACTCTGAAGACTTAGAACAAGGATCAAGTGGAACTGATCTTAAAAACAAGACATCATTCCAGTTTGCTCCCTGTTTTTCTGTTGGGGAGGGATTGGTGGTGTTTTTTGAGGGGGTCTGCCATCAAAGATCAAACATATACAGTAACAAATGTAAATAACACAATTTCAGAAATAAAAGTCTGAAATCTTTTGGTCCTAGCACTGCACAGAAGTTACCAGTTTTGACAACTTACCATACTAGCTTCTGTTGCAGCTATTCGATTAAGAACTTTCATCATATTTGTTGGTGCAACAGGCTTGAAACTGTTGAATTTCATTTAAAAGAAAGAGTCATTAGTTTCTGACTTCTCATTTATTTCAGTCAAGTTTTAATGACATAGAAGTTCTTACCTAATACTGGATATACACAACTCCTCTAGAATTTCTGCTGGGAATAGTAACCTCAGGTTGCTGTCTCCACTGAAGTTATCTGAGACTATAAATATAAGGGGACATCTACTTGTACGAACAAATCTCCTAAAGTGAAAAACAAGCAAGTATAACAAGAATCAAACTCCAATATGCTGCAAGTGGCTAAAGCTAATCATGAAAAAACTTATTTGCAACTGACCTGAGAATTTCATGTAGACTGCCAGGGTCTCGATAGAATTGGTTGGGTATATCCTGTTCAAAACAAATGAACTGCTGTTATTAAGCTCAGACGTAAATACTCTCCCCCACAGGCTGACTGTTATGGCTGTGGCTCTGCCCCCGACAATGGCACACCATGTTGCTACACATTTTTTTTCCCTAGTAAGTTTGCTTTCAGCTAAATTTGAACAAGGTTAACAGTGAAGATAACCAGGGGGGACAAAAAACAGATTTAAAAAAACCCAAACCAAAAACCACAAGCAGACGATAGTATTTCTTTTTTTTATTATGTAAAAAGAATTATCTAAAAAGAAACATTTTCTTTCTGTCCTTGTTTCCTAAGGAACAGCCTTGGGTGGTTCCATTGCCTATTAGAGTTTTATCAGAGGATAAACACTCAAGGTAGTAGCTTGAGGGCAGGATATGCTACTCGAGATATGAGAGAACCTACAGAATAAAGAGGCTTCATGAAGATAAGTCACAGAAAATCATGCTTCCTAAATTCTACAGTACATCACATTACTCAGCTAGAATTTTTCTGTCATCTATTCTTGAAAGCTTACAGACAACTTGAATATTGTAACTTACAGAGCTCCTCTGTCAGGGAACATCAAAAGTTCAGGAGCAAAATACTACTGAAATACACTCCTGAAAAAGTAAAAATACAGTTTTCTCCTGTACCTCCCACTACAAGTTACTCATAACTCTGCCCTAAATAGCACCACCTGTACTAAGACCAAGGAATGCTAAATTCCAAATGCTTTCTGATTGCATTATTTCTCACACATCTTCTATATTCTCCTACATCCTTAAATAACAAGAAGGGGGGGGGGTGGTGGTGGTGTCTCCTCTTCTGGTTTATAAATGTACAGATTTCTACAGAGTTTAATCATACAGAAACATGAGTATGACTTCAACATTGCTTCAGTCTACTATTTATACTCGATTACTTATTTCTGTACACAAACTAGTCTCAAATTCCTGCCCAACTATTAGCTGATATAGTTTAACCACAGATCCAACTTTGTTCTAGCCTACTGTAGAGGCTCCAAAAATAATAAAGAACCCATCTGCAGTAAAGCAGACTAACTTTCAGCAACACCAATCCACCAGCTGAAGCCAGTTATCATCATGTCAGTATTATAATGAAACATATTCTTTCCAAAACAAGATTTCACAAGGTTTCACTTACTTCAATAAGAATAAGCTTTTTATCATTTTCTGAGGACTCCCCAAGCATCTGAAGTTTGTTATACTTATTTGCTCTTAATAGAAAATCTTGAAAGAGAGCTGCTTGGGCCTGACTCGGAAACGTATGAAAATTTGAGTCTGAAAAAGAAAACTAATTAAAAATATGTATTCTATACATTATACCACATAGACTAGAAATACCCACAAGAGCTAATACCCACCCATCCTATTTTCTCACAACAGCCATTGAACAGCAGCAGCCAAGCAAATGTATGACAAATAGAAGAGAGTCTTTAAGGTGTAACATTCAACTGAAGTCCGAGACAAAGACAGACTCATCTATTTTTATTTAATTGGCTCAAACAATATCCAGATTATTACAAAGCTCGCTCTACTGATTCAAATTGCAAATTATTTTGGAGTAAACATTGGAAAAAACAAAACCTAAGTTCCTTTTCAAATAAAAGCAGAAGTAAGATTCTTATTAAGGAATAAGGATCAGAATTCCTATGTGAGAGACTCAAAAAGATAAAGTACAGAATACAAAAATCTCAGAAGTAACTGGAAGAACCAAAAAAAAAAAAAAATTACTTACCATGGTCAAACATATTTTTTAAGTCTTCTTTTGTAAAGTCTAAAGATACTGGATTGATCCATTCTTGCACCTGAATGCCAAGATCTTTTGCTAATATTTCTATAGTTGCAGTCTTTCCACATCCAGGAGGACCAGTCAGCAGTAAAACAGAGCTACCCTGTGTCAGGAGAGGGAAAAAAAACACAAAACAAAACAAAAGCCACACATGATAAATAAAGACTGAAAGTTGGCTGAAGATTAATATTGGTTGAATTTCTTCTATAGTTTCTCTGCTAATGATTCTTTTCCCAGTAAAAACTGAGTTAAGTATTTTGTGTTACTAATTTTGTGTCTTAATCTATGTTCCCATCAGGTTTCCGACACTGCAACAGGTATATAATCATTACCAGTAAATTAAGGTTTTTCTCTGAAATTAAAGTAAAATTAAATCCAGCCCATTTGTATGGTTTTATATCTCTAGCTGCTAATTTTAGCAAGATTACCTGCTTTGGCTGCCTCTGAGATACGTGCAGTTTTAACCAGGTTTCAACTTCTTCAATCTTCTTCTTTTGCACAGCAAGGTCATTCTAAAATAAGATTAAAACACGTGAAATTCATATATATGCCTCTTACTTTCTAAGACTGTAATGATGAGATTAAAGAATGGAATATATGCCAACTAAAATACTACCAGACATGTATTTGTATATTCCAGTTATATGTATTTATGCTACACAAAAGTCCAACTTTTAAGGATGATAATTTCATCCTGTCTCCTCAACCAACCAGTTTTCCATTGCTTGCAGTTGGAAAATAATGAATTATTTATTATTGCTAAAGTAACATTACAATCTTACCTCTTTATGCCAGTACACTTTATAACTATTGCTGGAGCTGGTACTTTTTAGGCTCTACTGACTCATACTACATAGGTTTTTGGAACTTCTGCAAATCTCATGTAGTCTACCTTTCTAGCCTTGCAACTCAGTTGTTCTCCAGAGAACACCTGTGAAATAGTTAACTAAAGAATACAAGTACTACAGTAACTTACTTAAAACAACCAGCACTCAGATCTAAGAGACAGTTAACACATGTGCCAATACCTTCAAAGCACACCGTGAAGAAGCTGTTCCATAAGCAGAACCACAGATGGCAGCTTTATTTCAGATTTGAGTTCTTTCTCCCTGAAGCCCTGAGGTACTGCAGTACCCCCCGCTCACATTCATGCCTTAGGTGCATCGAGCAAGCAACAGTGCACTTTATTAAGTGCTCTGAACATGCCAACAGACCAGCTGACTGCTGTCCCGTAACACAACACATAAAATAATTTCTGTCCTCTTTTCCCCCCATAACGAGTGCACTAACTCAGTTCTCTGTCCTTTCCTCAGCTGTGGATTTTTCCTAGTACTTGGGAGTTTCAGTAATGGGAGTGGATGAACAGGAGAAACGTGTCATTAGTAGGTTCATCTCCTCAGGAAGGCTGAGGGCAAAAATTGCACCTTGTACAGATAAACAGTTCGTTAAAATCTTGACTACTGGCAGTAAATGAATCAAACTAGCATTTCACTGCCATAATAAAGCAGGATATACTCAGAACTGACAAATATGATCAGAAGCACACTGTAATGTTACTACTGTATTAACACTTGGAACAACTCTCACACCTGAGTTTGAGGTTTGTATCTATCTACCCATGGCTCATCTTCAGATTGGCTCCAGTTTTGTCTGGACTTGTTAGATGGCAGATCCACTGAAGACGACTTTGCTCTTTTTCTGGTCAGAACTTTGGTTTTGCTGCTCTCTGGCACAGAAGGCAGGTCTTTCTTCTTCTGTTGCCATTTTCTTCCAGTGTTGCCTTCTACTGGCTTCACAGGAATGGCACTGGAAGAAATATGTGTGTTTCCAAAGAAGTCATCAAACGAACGTGCCAACCAATCTGTTACCTGGTAAAATACAAACATTTCACTATTAATGCAGCACTCTCCTCCACTTAAATGAGTACACTTGTCTCTAGAAAATGGAAGACTTTCACTAAGTGCATATAAAAACATCTTGTAGATGTAAAGAATTTCATTGACACTAGTTAGCAGCAAACATGGGTACTCATGCTTTGTGAATGTGTCAACAACACGCTTCTTCAATATTAAAAAAAAAAGTTACACCTTACATATCGTGACAGAGCATTTTGCAGCAAACTGGTAAAATCAAAACAAGTAGAAGATTCTACAAACACGTATTCTAGCAAAGAAGTAAAATTAAAACAGAGATAAGAATGAAAAAACAGTGTAAGCTCATTTCTGTAATTTTTATGTAAGGGTCACGTTCATGTTGTTTCCATAGAGTTTTCAGCATGTAGTGCCTTTTTTTTTTTCTACATCTACAATGCAGCCATTTGTGTTTAAAAGTTAGAAATACGTGACAGGAAAAATGCTTAGGTGGCACAATAAAATCAAGTACTATTCATTTGCTGTGTGAGGCAGTTTGGATTCATTATAACCAGACTGTCCAGCATACCAGAAGCCTGTCTGACAGTGACAAGGAATGAAACTGCTAATAGTTTCAATATTTATTTCCAGATTTGGAAATACCCTGATAGGACAGGTGTACAAACTTACACCCCACAGCCACTTCTCAGCCTACCTATGGTCTCAAAATAATATCCCAAGGGTCACACGCTCTCCACTGCCAACAATCCCACGATAAACTTTTAGCACAGGAACTGTAGCAGGCTACATGCTGAAACAGACTACTGTGAAAACAGGAGTAATAAAACAGAAATGTCATCTCCAAAGAGGTGTATGAACACTCTACACACCTTATAAATTAATTCAACGGACCACTACCAGACAAGAGATTATGTGAGAGTAGGAGGCATTAGTACCTGGCAAAGAGGATCCACCTCTGCATGGTTTGCTTTCAACGTTATTCTGACATAAGCTATTTTTAGTTTAATTTGCATATCTACCAGCGACTCCAATACAACCGGGCGAGGGGGTTCCCTTTTTACACCCTGCACTAGTAAGAAAACAAGCATTTTGCACATGGAGGGGGGATAAAAAACGACTGAAGAACTACCAACACAGAGACCAAGGAGTAATTATCCTACATAAACACACTGCCAACCGGAGCCGCCACACTATTCCAAGCCGCAAAAAGCTTTCTGAGGGCAGAGCTGGGCGCCCGGGCACCCCCCA
>VXBW01005977.1:0-43426 GCA_013400375.1 Thinocorus orbignyianus
CTAACCATTCTATGATTTTTTGGGGAAAAAAGAAAGTATTTGGGATGGGGGGATGGGAAAATGCCAGGATCAGACCCTGGTGCTTGACTGGGAAAGCTGCCCTCAGTCAAGGTTCCTGGATTTGTGGCACAGCAGAAGGGTGGCAGGGAGATGTCCCCACAAGCTATGCCCACACCAGGGAAATGGCAGCGACTTCCTTCAGTTGGGGCAGGAGCTTCCTCCCCCAGGACCCGCTTTTCTCTGCATTCACACGTTTCTCCTCCTTCTGCTTTCTGCAGGAAGAAAAAATAAGTTTCCTGCTAAGGAAGTTGACACGCAGAGCCCCGAGCTGGGCTGGCAGATGATGTACAGGCGTGCAAACCTGGCCTCTCCTCACTTCGCCCTCGCTTTCCTCCTTTCCCGAAAGCCCCACGTCTGGCTCCAGTGTGGCCACTGCTGTCCCCAGCCCCACGACAGGGCTGAGGGGGTGTTTTCCCCCTCTGTTTTGTCCCTGGATCAGCGTGAATATGAACTCTCCATTTATTTACTTGCCCCTAGGCTACAAAGCCAGGGGCTGCTCCTGGCTCTGTCAGAAAGACTTTATGATTCTCTCCAGGCGGTTGTGTGAGCCTGGGTTTTTTATTACACAGTGTGGCATGTCCTGTCCTGAGAGCTCAAGGCCAATAAAATACAGGTTTGGGGTTTTGTGGATTTTTTTTCTGTTGGATTTTTCCCCCTGGATTCTCCTGGTTTTGAAGAAACTTGGCAGAGTGTTGATAAACCTCAATGTTGTAGTATGTTTGCATCCAGTGCTCCTGCCTTGGTGTCCCTTCCCAAATATGCTGCAGGCATTAAGTGGTGCATTTGCATATACAGAGGGTGGGGTATTTCTCCTGTCGGTAGGGGACTGAAGGCAGCACCCAGGCACTTGTCAGGCACCACAAAAACCCCCTTAATATGAGACAAGGGCAGGGAAAGGTTTGTCTGAGGTGGTGCTGGTGGTTGGGGTGGGTACCAAACTGCCAGTGAAGGTCTGGCAGCCCCAGTGCAGCCAGGGGGAGGCAAAGCTCCTTCCCAGCACAACCTGTTGCCTCCCTCAGTGCCAATTTTTAGGCATGATGTTGCTGGCAGGATAACAAAAACGAAGTGCCCTCCATCCAGGCGCCGGCGTTGGTGATGGGGCTGCAGTGGGCAGGTGGCTGTGCAACTCTTGGAGAGCAGCAAAGGCCCAAAAGAAATGCAGGAGAGGGGTACAAAGTCACTTGGTGGAGTTTTGGGATAATCAACCACGGGGGGCAAGAGGAAAAGCAAATGCCACCAAAGCTCAGGCTGGGATGCACCTTGAAGAGAGGGAATGTGGTTGCAGGAGAAGTGAGTACCATCGGGTTATGCAGAAGAGAAGAGCACCCCAAAAATCCTCCAGGCTTGTGCAGCTGCGTGGGCTAAGAACAAGTGCTGGGGGCAAGGACTGATGTCTTTATGAGACCCAGCTTTGTAGGAAGGGGAAAACAGAGCTGGTTTCAGGAAGCCCAGGCCCCCATCAAGCCCCAAGCTGGTTTTTATTGGCATCGCTGCAAGCCCAGCGAGCACAGTCAGCAGGGAACGGAGATGGGCAAAAACCACCCCGACCCCGGGGCCTCCCGCCCGCGCTGCCTCACTTCTCCTATTTTCCGGCTCAAATAGGGGGATGCTGCCGGGGCTGGGGCAGGGGCTGGGGCTGGCATGGCTGCTCGGGTGGCCCTGCTACTGGGGGTGCTGCTGGTGACCCACCATCCTGGGGATGCAGGTGAGGCTCCTTGTGCCCTGAGGTGTGGGGTTGGAGGATGCTGTGGGGGGATGGAGGGTTTTAGAGGTGGCATCCTGCTGCCGTCTCTGGGACTAAAATACCCTTAAGGCTCTTCTGTAAGTGGGTGTAGGGATCCTGCTGGGTTGTGGGGGGAGACGTGTTGCCCGGTAATGGTTTTGGGGGTGGCAGTGGTTTTTTGGGTGATGTGTGAGCCGCGGCTATGTGCCCCTGCAGCTCTCCTGGAAGCCAATGGCAACCTGAGCTGCCGCTGTGCCAAGACCACCAGTAACTTCATCTACCCATGGAGGTACAGCAGCGTTGAGGTCCGGCCGGTGGGGAGCAGCTGCCGGCGCCTTGAGGTGGTGTAAGTGGCTCCTGGAGGGGGGTGGATATGAGCCCTCTGTCCCTGCCCCTGTCCTCCCTAAATTGTTTCGGTTTCACATTCTCTTTTTCTTTGTGAGAAGCTCTGTGGGGCTTGGCTGCTCCAGCCCCCCCCCGCCACTGCAGGAGGGGTGCCGAAACCCCCATGTGTTTTCTAGGATTAAGCTGAAAACCCTGGAGAGGGTCTGCGTGGATCCCAACGCCCCTTGGGTGAAGAAACTCCTGCAAGACCTCCCTAACCTGTAAGTCCCCCTCCACCTCCAGCAAAAAGAGCTCCTGGCAGGATCAGGGATGTCCCATTGGGACCGGTCTTCACGTGTTTCTCTCCACTTCTTCTTTTGGCAGGAGGAAGAAAGAGGCTCCCCGCTGAGGAAGCTGCCACCGGTGGGACAGCCAGATGGGCTGGGCTCCAAACTGGACAACTGGCCCCCCCCCACATACATACACACACACTGTCCCTTTGCCCTGAACCCATTTTTTCTTTGCATTGTATGTGTTTAAGCCCTTGAAAATGTCAGTCCTTGTTTCCCTTCCCTCCCTCCCTGTGGCTGAGGGCGCGGTGTCCCCTTTGGGCACAACCTAACAGGTCCAATAAATGCTGCAGCCCTTGGTCACTGTCACTTGTGTCCCTTCCTCTGGCATGCTGGGTGTTTGTGGGTCCTCAGGGGACCAAGTCCCCATGGGTTGGGGAGCAGACCAGGGTTTGTTGGTGTTTCTCCACCAAGAAACATGGGGTGAGCAGGAGATTTTCAGAGGTGGCCATGGTGGTTTCTGCCATTTTCAATGGTGTGGGCCACGTGCACTGGGGGGAAGCAGCAGCAGGGAAGTTGAAGAGCGGGGGCAGCTCCTCCTCAGCAATTCCCAGTCTGCAAAATCCCCCTGGGGGCTGGCTATAAAGTAGCACCCACCGTGGCTCGGTGTGAGTGGCGAGGATGCGGCTGCTGCCAGCGGCGCTGGCCCTGGCCGTGATCCTGAGCAACCTGGTGCCAGGGGGTGGTGAGTGACCTTGGGGTGTCTGTCTGTCTCCCCAGGCGAAGCTGAGCTGTGAGATCTTCTGAGCTTTTAGATTTGTCTCTGGCCCATCTTTATCTTTTAAAGCTGGTGGCCGAGCTAGAGGGGTATGCCGGGGACTGGGGGGAGAGATTTGCCTGATGGGTTTGAGCTGCTTCGCTTCAGGATCCCTGTGAAACTTGAGTATTTGATGGATTTAATTCTGGAAATGTTGGTTTTCAAATACTGGAGTTAAATCTCCTCTGTGTGCATGAAAAAAAAGCTTTGGGACCACACTGGGAGGGATTAGCTTTGCATCAGCCTTGTTTCTACAAACCCTGCTAACACAAGTCCTTCCCTGTAAATGGCCCCGTGGGTGCTGGGGAGGGGGTGGGATGGTGGCAGAGGTATGTCAGTGGGAAGGGAGGTGTCCCCATCTGCATCCCCTGTGGGTGTCTGAGAGCTGGGTGTGGGCTGCTCTTGTGTGCAGGTCTGTCGCTGGAGAGCCTGCTGACCAACATGAGGTGCAAGTGCATCAAATCGACCGCCCAGGTCATCAACCTGGGGCTGATCCTTGCCATCGATGTGACACCGCCGGGTATTCACTGCAGGAGGAAGGAGATCATGTAAGTTGGAAAGCCTAGAAACCGATTCCTGGACATCGCTCATGAGCACTTCTCCTATGAAGACAGGCTGAGAGAGTTGGGGCTGTTCAGCCTGGAGAAGAGAAGGCTCCGGGGAGACCTTCTAGCAGTCTTCCAGTGTCTGAAGGGAGCCTACAGGAGAGCTGGGGAGGGACTCTTTGTCAGGGAGTGTAGAGATAGGACGAGGGGTAATGGTTTTAAACGGAAAGAGGGTAGAGTCACATTAGATAGTAGGAAGAAATTCTTTGCTGTGAGGGTGGTGAGGCACTGGAACAGGTTGCCTGGAGAAGCTGTGGCTGCCTCATCCCTGGAAGTGTTTAAGGCCAGGCTGGATGGGGCTTTGAGGGACCTGGTCTGGTGGGAGGTGTCCCTGCCCATGGCAGGGGGATTGGAACCAAATGGTCTTTAAGGTCCCTTCCAACTCTAACCATTCTATGATTCTATGTACAGCTGCAAAAATAGACTTGTACCCTCGCCAAAGCTCCAAATCTTGCAGTGACCCTTGCATGGGATGCCACTGCCTGTTTGAATGGGGGTTACCCTCAACATGGCTCACAGAAACAAGGTCAAACCTCTAAAAATCTCATCTATCTCCCAGCAAGGGTTGCAGGGGTGCGATTATGAGTGTGCTGGGGGGTGAGAGGGATTTCCTCTGCAGACAGCGGCGTGGTTAGAAAAAATGTCATGGAAGAGGCGTGGCTGGGGCTGAGGGCATCTCATCCCCTTGCAGCCTCACCCTAAAGAAAAACAAGAAGGTGTGTGTGGCCCCTGAGGCGCCCTGGATCCAGCTGCTCCTCCACAAGCTGATGCAGAGGTACGTGATGCCCAGTGGCTGAAACGCAAGACGTTTATCGAAGACAGGGCCATCCCCTCCTCCTGACTGTTTTATTTTTCTTTCTTTCCTTCCCTTCCCTCCCCCCCTCCTCCGGCCCCAAATCCACAGGAATGCCATCAAAAAAGAAGCGGTGATGCGGGTGCGGCGGGAAGGGGAGCGGGGGGGTTGGGGAGGGGGGGTGGGGTGCCAGTTCCCCCACAGACCTCCCCAAGCCCTCTCACCTTCTGTCCCGATGCAGTAACAAATAACCAGCTGTGGTTACTTATTCCTCTGCGGGGACAGCAGCGATACACCTCCTCCTCGCTGAGACACGCTGGGTTTCATGGCATACCGCCGGTGCCTGCTCTGCTCCCGGGGATTTTGGCCGGGGGCAGGAGCCTTCCTCTGCACCCCCTCCAAAAATCACGCTTTACCCTCGGGCACCTGGTGTCACCCTCCACCACCTGCATGTGACAGCAGCCAGTCCTGGATGCCACCAATAAAAGGATGAACGTGCTTCCCTCCCTGGGCTATGGCAGCTCTTTCTGCAGAGATTTATGTAAGAGTTGGGATTTTGGGGGAGGTGGGGGTGCTAGATTGGACTGTGGCACTGTGAAGCCCTCAGTGGCTTTGCTGCAGGGAGGTTCCTAATGTACTGCCTTTCCTCTGCCCCAAGTTCTGGTGCCTTTTCCTCCAGCTCCCGAGAGAAGCGGGTCATGCTGTGGGACAGTGGACGGGGTCTGATCTCTGCAGCCCCTCGGTGCTGGCTCCCAGTTGCACAAGTGCAGGAGAAATGGGAGATGCTGGGAAATTTCCCAGTGATAGGCTGAGGCTCTCTCCCCAGACCCTCGTTTTCCTGGGATGGATGCACAGGTCCCATGGAGACCCCAGTGCGGCACAGGGATACCCCTTGGCCACAGGGACCAAGGTGACGCAGGTGTGACTTTCAACCCTGTGTGAAATCATCACCAATTAAAGGTGTGGCTTGGCCATGTTGGAATTGGGCATCTGGGATCTGGGGATCTCCCCAAAAAGATAAGAATCAAACGGATTCCTACCGTTCGTGGATGAGAAGCTTGACATGAGCCAGCAGTGCAGAAAGCCAACTGTATCATTGAGGTATCGAAAGAAGCGTGACTAGCAGGCTGTGGGAGGTGATTCTCTCCCTCTGCTCTGTGCTCCTGAGACATCACCTGGAGTCCTGTGTCCAGCTCTGGAGTCCTCAACACAGAAAGGACATGGGTCCAGTGAAGATGATCAGAGGGATGGAGCACCTCTCTTATGAGGACAGGCTGAGAGANGTCACCCACCCCACCACCCTGGATGCCAGAAGCACGTCCCAGGGCAGTGATGAGCTATGAGACACCCGGCCAATCCCTGTGTCCCCCTGCTTCCCACCCCTGCGCTTCTCAGGAACCACAGCAGGGAACGAGCAGTTGCAGAAGGGCCGTTTATTGCCTACAGAAGGAAATAAAAGTACATAGGTGGGAAGAAACAAGCAGATATTTCACCCTACCCATCAGGTGTGAGCGGTATCCCATCTCCACAGTGTGGGTGGTGGTGGCGGTGTGTGTTTAAACTTAAAAAAAAATGAAAAAAAGGGAGAAAAAAGTACCATTTCAGAGTTTTGAAGACCTCTGTTTCCTGAGCTGCCCCAAGGTTAAGGCGAGGCAGGGCTGCTTAGCTCAGGCTTTGGTGCTATTTTGTCCCAGCTGGGTGTGTGCAGGGTGGCAGGGTCCCTGCCATCCCCACTCGGTAGGAATCTGCTTTCTTGGTGAGTTTTTCATTACAAAGTATAATTACGGGGGAAATTGCACTGGGGATGGCACTTTTTCCAAAATATTAATTGTTTCAGAGGGAGAGAAAAAGAGGATCCTTTTGTAAAAGCAAAGGGGAGAGCTGGAAAGGTTTCTCATTATTTATTCTTGTGGGAAACATGGAATAAGCAAGTTACCCAATTCTTTTGCTCAGGTCTTGGTTCAAGTTGTTGCTCTTTAAGCCTGGTGCCCAGGACTGGTGTCAAATTTTGGGCTGTTGTGGGGATGGCAGCCACCCAGCGCCACCCCACCCAGCTGTTTTTCTCCACAAAACAAGATGTAAACCCCCTTAAAATTTTAGTGTAAGCATGTCCGGCAGTGACACTGGCACTGCAGCTTCCCCCCTCTTCACATCCACTTCCATCTTTTGAGGGACAGGACCTTGTGGTTGCAAAGACAACACACAAGAAAGAAATCCAACTTTGAAAAAAATCCTCCTGAAATAACTACCAGGAAATGGGGCTGGAGGGGGAGCCCAGGCCCCCATCCCTGGCCGCTGCTCCGGGCCAGGCTGTGAGTATGTGAATTAAGGGCATATTTAGTTAACATGGTGCACACAAACACTTTAATTGCTCAGAAAGCAAACACACGATGCAGTAATTAAAAATGGAAAACAAAGCCCAAGTCATGTAACATGTCACTTGTAAAGAAAGCCACCAGGAGGGTTGGTTTGTTTTCTTTTTTTTGGTTGAGGTTTTCTTTTTTTTTTTTTTTGCTTTGGAACAAAGACAAACACAGACAAATGCAAACTCAGTAAATGCCTAAATTGTAGGAACTGTTTAACAAAGAGGACAAGACCACGTACCAGGATCACTCCACCCTTCACCACTCAAACGGTGACAGATTTTGTAAGCTAAACACACCGTACAACTGTCGGAGGGGAGGGGAAAAAAGGAGAAAGAGTCATATCACTTGGTGTGCTTTGCCATCAACGCTGCTCAAAACACCCTGAAGTATCAAAGCACTCAAGCATTTCTGTCTTCATTCTTATTTTCTGCTATACTCCAAGAAACGGTACTCCTGAAGTCTGTCAGCCTCAAACAGAGCCAAATCAGCAAACTTTACCATCTCTTAATACCTCCTACAGAGTGAAATAGTTTTTCTTAGGATGAAGTTCTTTAAAGGTGCTCTTTTTGTGCCTTCTCTCATCGTGCAATGCCTGCGCCTGCCTCATCAGCTCTGCTTTTTTGTCCCTGCTCTCGTTTCCTGGAGAAAAAGCAAACCCATGGTCAGTGTCAGGGTAAAGAGTGGTCCCAGGACAAGACACTGTGTCATTTAGAGCTGTGCCTGGACTAGAGCCTTACAATCTCCTTCTAAAAGTGTTTTTTAATCCTAGAAGTGAGTTCTTGGCTGGTGCTTGGCATAGAGACTTGAGATATGGTTTCCACCAGCTTCTCTTGGATTTGTGCTGCCTTTGAATGCTGCAGGGTGGGAAAGGGAGGCTACATGACTATAATTCTGTAATCTTACAAAAACCGATGAGCTGTGTATCACAAGATGCTTTCCCTCAGTCTCAGCTAATAATAGCAACTATCAGAAAAACGTGAACCTCTCTGCACTTTCCAGGGCTCATTTCTTTTCCAGTTTCCAACAAATCAGGTCCTCTCCCTCCCCTGAGTAAAACCCCTCCAAGACCAAGTGCTTCAGCTGCTTTTGGGACTCGCAGAATTAGGCAGGCGAGGTTTTTTGATGCACCTGCTTGGTGCTGAAACCATACCCCTCCACGTGAACTTCAGTGAGCCTTGCCTTCTATCAGGCAGTTTTGGTTGCAAAGACTGCCCAAAATAACATCACACCTCTGTGCTGACCAAGTAGGACAACGACCTGCTGCTCTTTTACTTTGACAGCCTGATTTTAGCTGAAGAACCTCCTGCTGCTGCCTAGTTTGCCAGATACAGCTGTACTTAAGTCAGTCATCTCCCCATTCAACTGGAAGGGGGTCCTCCCTTAGGTTTAAATCAGGCCTTAACTCCTCCTTACCATTGCAAGCAAAACATCTATGCAGAAGCCAAGAACAAAGGAATCATAATTGTGTACAAAGCTAAGGTTGCTGGGGAGAGGACAACTGCTATTGAACTCCCCTTTTAAGTAGGAGCAATATGCACTATGAGGCTGTGTACTGCACTGCTGTGAGATTTCTAATGCAGCCCATGGATTTGGTTTGGATAGGACCAACAGACCTTTCATTCCTCCCCTCTATGCCAACGTTCATGCCAAAGAAAGGTTTTGATGCTAGAAGCCAAAAATGCATCATGGAAATGAAGTAATTACTGGTTTTGTTGCTGAGTTTCAATCTGGTCTTCAGAAAGTAAGGACTGGCACCCACTCCTGGCTCCTGCTCCCTATCAAGGTGGGCATGCTGTGCTCCTGGACTAGCAATCCCTTAAAGTGTTACCCCAACCTGTCTTCTAAACTAACAAAGAAACTCTGAATTTCAACAAGCCCTTTCAGCTTCTCTCACTAACACTGACCAAAAACAACCTTCAAAGAAACAAGCGATATGAACATTTGAAGTCTCAAATTCTCGCCCACAATTCCGACCCAGTGTCTCGGGAGCCGGGTGTGGGAAGCAGGTCTCTAAAAGCCCAATATTCAGGATCAAGTGGGAGCTGCAAATGCTCAGCATCTTTGTGAAGTGGGCCCTGGGAGTGCAGACATGGATTTGGGAGTTTCCACAGCAAAGCCAGCAAGGTGGAAGACCATCAGCCACCTGCAGCGTTACCTGAACACTGAAGATCACAGCATGGTTTTGAAAGCTGCATAAGGATAAGGTCAGTGGCAAATGCTTCTGAAAAGGTTACAATTTCGGTTTTCTAGTCTTTAAAACACAGAGCAGCGAGGATTTGGGACTAATGGGACCTTTTCTGAATGTGTCTGCAGACTAAACAGGAGTGGCTTCCAACAGACAGGGAGAGATTACCGATTAAATGAAATATTTTCTCAACAGATGCTAGAAAGAGACGACAAAAGCTTTTAACGCGGCAAATGGGAAGGGAAGCTGGTCTCAGACCCCATTGTGCCATACCTGACTTCAGCATGTGGTACACAAATGTTCACACTCCTTACATCGAAATAAGGAAACAAAAATATTCAGCTACATTGTACAAAATTCTCTTTTTTTTTTTATATATATATATATATATACACACACACACAAAACCCCATATCTAACAGATGTACCATATTGAATTTTAAAAAGTTGCTTGTAGAAGGGTGTTGGATTTTATTTTCTCTGCTTGCTTTAGGCAGTGCTGTTGCTTAGAAGTTGACACCAGGCACCATATTTTTGAAAGCAAACCAAGACAGAGAGGAGCAGTAAAAGGATGTAAGACCTTTTTTTTCCAGGCATTGCCTGCGACGTGCTGGGAACCAAGGGTCAGAGATGGAGAGAACGGATGGTTTTCCATCCATCCCTGCTCAAGGTTAGGGATGTTTTGCTTTGTATTACTCTCGCTCCCCCAGAAAACACCCTCCCATCAGCTTCCATCTGGGTCAAAAGAAAATTAGTGTTGCCATCTGGATGATGCACATGTTTACCGAAAGGGATCTCATCCTGTGCATGAGGCTGATGGCTGCCTGCTCCCCAATCCTGCTCCCCTTAGAGATTTTTCTGAAAAAAAAAAACACTATGGAGAGTGGCACTTCTGCTCAGCTGGTAAAAAAAGCACAATCCCTTTTATTGCTCCTGCTGGGAAGGGAAAAAAAAACAAGAAGGAAAATGGGAAGGGAGCCAGACACGTGGAAGGTGGGTAAACACGTCCCCGGTTGTGTGCATCGACTGAAACATAAGCAAGACAGCTTTTTATTTCTTTAAAATCCAGAGGTTTTGTGCAATGTCTGTTAAAATAACTTTTTTTTTTAAAAAGAAAAAAGAAGTAGCACAGCATAATGGATGTTCATAAGTGCGTTTCGCAGCAGAGAAAATCCAATTAAACACCTTCTTGCAACACAACACTTCAATCGGTTAGAAACCAAAGGAAAGTCAAATATAAGCAGTGTACAATGTTTGCCAGGTTGTTGGTTGTTTTTTTTTCATCCCCATCCTCTCCCACCCCGATATTACAAAAGATTGTTGTTGGTTTTTATTTTTATTAATAAACGGGCTCCTCTGCAGTTCATATACAATCATAGGTGAATTTGAAATTCCATTTTATACAAACATCTCAAAAAATATTGGGAGTGAAGTATGGTAGGAAATATTGCTCACGTTGCTAGTTAACATGCGTGTAGGAAAAGGAGGAGAAGGGTTTGTTAGTGCACACCTCCAGAGCAGAGCACCCCCCCCTCCAAAAAAGATACAGTAGCTGATTACAGAAAGGTAATGTCCACAAAATTAAGTTTTTCATGCTATTCTACTTTCCAGTACTATACTCTCAAATCGCTTGCACAATTTATCAGCAATGGCTAGGTGGTGAACGCTGAGGTATATTAAAAAAGAGATACCTGCACCTAGAGGAAAATCCGTCTTTAGAAAGGGCTTTTTGCTTTTTTTTTGCTTTTTTTTTTTTTGGTGCTGCCCAGGAATTTCACCCAGCTGCGATCGCTTCCAATTTAGAGTAGACAAAAGATGACGCCTCCGTTTTTTAGGCACTTCTTTTTTAAAAGGGAGTTGTCGTTTCGTTGAACCCATTTTTGCATTCTGTCCCACACCACCCCTCCCCGGCCCCCAACAAGAGTCAGGGAATATTTCTACTCTAGGTCCAATTGATTTTTTTTTTTTTCCTATGTAAAAAACGACAAAGGAAATGCTTAATCAAAGAGTAGAGGAACAGCCTGACTGAGCAGTTTTGCACGGCAGAAGATGGCTCCTTAGTATTTAAAACTAATTTCACAATTTAAATTTGACTTTTTTTTTTTTAAATATACGAATGAGACATAAATATAGGCTATCAATCTGTTTAAAAATTTCATTCACATAATGGAAAATTTTTTCATTTATTAAAAATATCACATTTTGAGACTAGAAACAGTAAAGTGCATGAAAAGTTTAAAATATAAATTCAAGAAAATCTTATAGCAGCAAAAAAGCAGAATAAAGAAAAACTTAAAAACACAGACACAACCTTTTCCTATCACTGTGCCATTTGTTTTTTTTTTAACATTAAGCAGCCAACCAATTTTTCAGAAAATTGCATTAGGTTTAACGCCTCGTGAGGCACAAGGTTTTGAACTGGCCACCTAAAGCATAAAAAGGGGGAAAAAAAACAGGATTTCCAACAAATCCAAAGAGTATTAACAGTTGGGAACGAACCAGCAGCTTTTTAATTCAACCCTGACTGACAACAGAAAAGAAAGATTATTTAAAAAGTGTGATGGCTATTTGGCAACTAGGGTCAGGAAAAATAACCCAAGGAATGACTACGGCTACTGCTCGCTCCCCCACTGAAAAAAGCACGTTGACAGCTACTCCGTGTGCCATTTGGAGACAAAAGTAAGGTCATTTCCAGTGGCTTTCTTCTGTACCCTACGTTTATGCCGTTAATCCCAAGTTTGGAACCGAACTTTGGAAAAGGGAACCCAGGAGGGATTTGCAACTTCTTCATCCACCCGCAACCCAGAGGCTTGCAACAGCTTGCTTCAAGTGCAATTTCTTACCATTTCTAAGTCCTGCTCCCAAACTGCGCTGCTGAACAGCGTGGCCCTGGTTTTGCCCCAGCAGAGAGGCAGCTCTGTTTCACAGAGGTCCTTTGGATCCCTGGTACCTCGCCCAGAAAGGACCAAGTCCTTCAGAGCTCTGAAAAGAAAAAGTCATCGTGGCACGTGCTGAGCAAGTGATCGACACGCAGCATTGAACACTCACCCGCAAAGTCTTGCGAGACATAGCTTCAATGGAAATTTTGTTGTAAAGGAAATTACATCAGGAGAATTTAGACCTCAAATTTTATCACAGGTATTAAGCCATCTTTGGTTTTCTAATATTATTTAGACGAGGGGCAGGGCCACACTGCTAATCATTTATAGTCAGGTATTAAGTGCTTCGCTAATGTGCAAAATTTATTTCAGATGCAGAGTTCAGTCTCCGGTTTGGGTTCAAACAAATGGTATTTCTAATAGTTTTCCTACAAAACAAGCATTTCTATTTTTGTTTTTCTTTCTTCTAAAAGGTTGGCTCATTTCGCCATGTTCTGGAAAAAAGCATTATCTTGAAATATGTTAATAAGCAAGTTTTTGAGCTCATTTGTCCACTTATAAGTGCAGCTTCCTACTGAAAAGAAAAAGCTTGCCAGTTTTTTTTTTTAAAAAGACAAAATTAAATTAAAAACCTGGAAAGGGAATAATACTTTGGTTCCAGCCCTAGTGCCAAATGATACCAATATGCACCAAAATGTGCAAAATCTCATATCAAACACATAAGGAAAGGAGCTTGAAGAAGCAGCTTAAGGTTGGCCATACTTCACTCCTATATACTTTGATTTACAACTGTACAGGTCCGTAACAACAGGTCCTTGCCCCCAGAGGGGCAGGGCTCCACACTACCTCCTGTTCGGCAAGTGCACACCGTTGACAAGAGGCAGGAGCGGAGGATGGAGTTCGAGTTGTGTTAACAGTGAGAAGTGGTCTGAAGGGATGTGCGGGTGTGGACACCCAGTGATGTTGTTGTCAACCAGCCACTGAGGGTCCAAAGGCCCCAGGACACCAAGCACGTTCATGTGAGTGTTGGAATAGAAAATGTAGTCAATCACACCCTAGGGAGAAAGAGAAACACGACAGTGAGAACAGATCTGGCTTCTGGCAACCTCAACTCGACTGGCTTCTGGCTGAGATTTGCAGGAAGAGGCACAGCGCTGGAATTAGGGTCAGAAACGCACGTGGCGTTTCGCCTTCAAAGCGCTGCATCTGTTCTCACTAAGTCACTGGCCAGAGCCAGGTCAGAAGCTTAAAACCAGCAGCAAATCAAGGATTTGTGTGCCGTAGGAAAGTGTCCAGCGAGTGCAGGAACCAGTGATGAGGCACTTACATGAACAGAGAGAGAGAGACAGCCAACGGTCAGAAAATTAAAAGAGCATCCTGGGGAGACCAGGTCTGCCATTTCAGAAAAATCGCTGCTTACTTTGAAATCAAAAGTGTAATTGGTGTAAGGCATCAAGTTGTTTTCATAGGCGCTCTTGAGTTGGAAGCCATGCGTTATTCTTCCTTCAGAAGCCCCGTTTTTTCCATTGCCACTGAAGTTCATGAGACACTCGTTGTAACGCAACTCCTTGAAGTCCTTGTGGTTGTCAGCTACTATGCCATTGCTTAAGTATTCCACTACACCTGTTTGCAAAGGAAAGGATTCAGGGAGTTGCTTTAAAATACAGCATTCAGGGAATGTTGGCTTTGGAGTTAAAAACCAAACCACCAATAAGATGTCCCATGAGATTGGAAAAGAGTTTTCCATCCAAGGAGAAATCTGCACAGCTGCTGCCTTGCCCACTTCTGAGGCACCCTTCTGACAGGCAGCCAGGGAACTGAGGCTCTCCAGTGGTTTTGACACCATTTTTTGAGGATTACAGTAAACCAATAGTATGTGTACTGTAGTATGCATGTGACGGGGTGCTAGAGGGGCAGCTTTCATATGGATACCTGATATTACAGTACCAAATGTCGTCATTACTGGAACAAACCTGTCTCCCTAGAAAGTTTTCATGTTCCATCATGAACTCACCTCTTTTCTACTTATTATTGCTGCTCAAGGCATGGGTATTTATTTAACAATTTACTCAAGATCTATTTGTGCTTTTCTACATCTTTCCAGGGGCAACCAACTTTTCTGGAGCATGCAACTGACAACGAAAAGCAGCCTACTCAACTGGAGGTCCTGCATTCTCTTCAGCCAGATTTCAAAGGACAGCTGTTACTACGAAAGCTTTCATCCATACCTACCCAGGGAAGTGCAAATCGTCCCATCGCCCTCAAAGGAAAAGAGGATTCAAACGTTCTAAAAATGTAAGTTAAACACTAAGGCAAAACCAGTCTTACCTGAATCAGGCAGTGAGTTGAGATCCGCACACAGCACCAGAGGGATAGAGTTAGGATCTGCTGTTGGGCTACTGGGCCTGCTTGAGGCTTTCTCGAGGATATTTTTCAGTTCCGAGACAAACATCATAGTCTGGATGAGTTTCACATCCGAGTATTCGGGGTCCCAGTGCATGTGGGCGTTGGCCACAATAAGCAGCTGTTTGTCCACATGAAGTGATTTCATACCTAGATAAACAAACAGATTTTTATCAGTGAAAGGCTGACCGTGTGGGAGTACATTCAGGGTCTACCTACTAAAGACTCCAAGTCAGGCAGGTGAATGCATTACCTGAACCCCTATTCCTTTCTCCAGTATAAAAAAAGACATAACCAGCATCATCTGACATGATTTAATTTGTATTCCTTCTCTACTGCTCAAGTGGTCACCACTTGACAGTGCACCACTATCCAATATTTAAGGCACAAGGGAGTTTCTTGACACTTAGCTGCCACGGTACAGCAAATTGTTCCCTTGGGAAAAATGTCAGACAGACTTGCTTAAATGAATGCAGTAGGAACCCAGCTGCTGCAAAACACCACAGGTGTTTTTTCTACTTATCTGAGAAACAGTACTCTGAAAGATGGGGCATAAAGTCACAGGCTGCTCCTTCCAGTCCTGCAGTTTATAGACACTCTGCTCCTTTGCAGGGTTACGCTGGAAATGAGCCATCAGAAAAACAGACACACAGACAGAGCAGGGTGGCAATTTAATGTTGAAATTGTCTACTGCATCTGATAAAACTTCATGAAAATGTGACAGCCAGTCAATCAAGTGGCACGAAAAGATACCTGATAATCTCATTCTTCCAAATCAGTACAATAGCACTGTCACACAATCACTGGGGGAGGATGGAAGGATTCAATCAAGGGGGAAAAAAGAGTTGAAAATAGAATTTGAACACTATCAACAACCATAGGTAAGAGCATATGCATGTAAACACACTGACCTTGGAAAAGCTTAATTCTTCAAGCAGAATTTAGCAGAGTAAGCAGGGACAAAAGCTTGAGAGGAGAAAGCTAAATGCTGGGCATCTGGCTGTGAGTGCAAGCAGAGCAGGAAATCACATCATCTGTGTCCTGTCTTGGCCACCGATGGGCTATCACTTCTCAAATTAGCAGAGAGAACAGCATTTGCTCATCTGCAAGTATTTGGCTACTACCAACAGTGGCGACAGTATTCTAGAGAGCTGTATAGCTCTCTATAAAGAATATATAAAGAATAACTCATGTCTTTACGTGGAACTGAATCATGAGAGAATCACAGTCATACTCACTTGCTCCAAATAACTCTTTGTGCACCTCCAACACCACGGCAACTCCGATGTTGTCCTTCGTCATCACTCTGTTTAACATAGCTTCTGAACCTTCAGAATTAGCCATTGCCACCTGGTTGAACTCCACCGTGTGCTTCTGCACCAGCATAAATCTGGTTGAACAGAGAATCGTGTGTGAACATGTGATGTACAGCTATGTGAAAAGACATGGTTTCCACCTGCACTCCTGTCTACCACGTCCAAAGACAAAGCCTGCAGGACAGGGTAAAGCATATTTCTTTTGTCCTCTTGTTTCATAAAAGTAAAAACAGTTCTAAGAAACATTCCCCCAGTGAGGGTAGAGCTCTCGGTCTGGCAAGTGAGATACTCTCAGGGGAGACAAGATACCTGGCATTTAGGAAGTGTTTACTTGTTTCAGCCTGGCACCCTGAGAGCACTATTCAGAGCAAGGCTCAGAGGTTATTGCACCTCCTCAGGAGTGTGCCAGGCAAAAAATGATGATGAGATGGTAATTAAAGGCTTGCCTTTTACTTTGTACAAATGCAATATTAAAAACCATCTTCTTTCAAGCCACTACCTACCACCACTAGTTTTGTAAAATTGGTTTTTCATACCTTTCCAAAATTAGTATGCCTGAAAACATCTTGCTTCAGGAAAACTGAAGGCTACCTATTGAAAGGGTTTTTTTTTTTGGTTTTGCCCTCTTAGAAATTAAAAAATAAGTGTTAAGTAGCCAAAAATTAAGGATTTTCTGTTTTTTAACTGAGAATACCACTGCATAATAACCAGTTCTGTAAATATCCTTGTTAGTATCAAAGTTTGAAGGTTTGAAAAACACCTGTTGTTTGTTTTCACTGACTTCCTCTATTCAAAACCAGTCAAATTATTTTTTCTACATGATCTGAAAGGCGTAATTTTATTTCTGGAAGCAATGAAAACTCTGAAAAGGAGCTAAAGCTTTGTGAAACTTCCATTTTAATTACTGAAAACTGTTTTAAGGGAATATTCAGAAGGATACTCAGGGTGGTACAACCCATGAGCAGTTTACAGAGATGAGAAGTGTGACTGCCAGCATCTCTTGTCCCTTCCCAATAGTCCGATGCTTTTAGTGTAGGAGAACATTTTGGATCGGGTATTCAATAATGTAATGTTTCCATTCATAAAAGCAGAGAATATTCTGTGATCCTTTGGCAGCAATACATCTTTTAATACCTTAAACCAGCACAGTTTATAGATCTTTAATCTTAGAGGGGCTGAAACTTCTGTCAAGCAAGGCAGAAGTTTATAAAGAAGGTGAAGTATTTATTAGATCTGCCAAAAAATGCTCACATAAATCACATAAGTTTTTACTCATACTAGCTCTCCTGCAGCTCCCATGTTTCTGGAGAGATACCTTCATAATCTGAAAGGACTCTGTCACAAATAGAGCAGCAAAAAGGAAAGGAGGAACTTTATCTTTTGTTTTATAGCACAGTACTTCGGTTACCATGCACCCTGAGAGAGAAAAGCTATCAGACCTAAATCAAGCTGGGTTTAATGTATTTTTAAAAAGCTGTTTCTACCCCTTACTTTTCCGTTTTGAAGAATATTGCACAGCCGTCCACATGTTTTTTCTCCTGCTCAGACATGATTTTGGCACGTGACTTTGGAGAAAAGAATCCATCGTATCCTCGTTCTTTCAAGGCTGGCAGAAAAAGGGTGAAGTATTGCTCTGTTTCCACTTCCTGGAATTGAACACAAACACCTTCAGGCGAACAGTCAAGCAAACCCTCCCTGTGGCTGCACTGGCAACTCGGGCCTGCCTTGGCTTGCAGGCAGCAGCTCGCACCAAAGCGAAAAGGTTCTGTTTGCACAGATCATGTCACTTCCTAGATTAATGGCCTGCTGGAAACAGATTTGCATTCCTGGATATCCTGGAATCCTCCCAAAAAGGGAAGTGACAGGTGTATTTTGAATTGCAATAGATTACACCTGATATTTTTGACATCTGAATGCTGATACCATCCTAGGTTAGATCGATAGTTATCCAGCAGCAATTAATATTTAATCTGGAGAGCTCTTTTGCACAAGGGTGTCTCACTACTCTATAACAACATTTTCTTTGTACTAACTTTTGGTCTCTGAGAGGATTTCAGAGGTTGGTCTCTTGAGGTTTTCAAACCAAGGTAACTACTCTCTTCTTGTGAAAGATTTTTGCCTCCCAGAACTTGCTTAAGAGCCGAAAGATCAGTTTAAAGGTAGAAGCGTTCAACCACTACAAACTTCTGCAATAAATTTCAATAATATAACAGGATACATGTACCAATGATAATCGATATTTGTCTTTGACAGTGAGAGTCCCCTTTTTTGCCAATGAGAGTATTTTTGAGACTTTAACTTCCGTAGGAAGCAGGAATGGACTAGGAACAGTGGCATACGGGGTTATAGAAGTTTATAGTCTCCCTTTCTGCAGTAAACCCCATATACTCAGAGGGAAAGTATTTAGGATGCTTATCCAAGGGGGAAAAGACCCAGATGTTCTAACGCAAATTACCTACTAATTTAGCTAATTTCATCTCACTCACTTTGTCACATTTCATAGAACACAAAGCCAATGCAGAAACAAGGAGCAAGTTGCTGTGCAGACAGCTTGTAAGGGTAAGCCCCAGAATTTGTTAGCAAGCAGGCAAATAGGGTGCTTTCAAGGAAGCATTTCATTCTACAGCTGGAAGTCAATGTTTCCTGTTTCTGATGAAAAATACAGTTATTTTCCAGTTACCTGAAGACTTATGATATCTGCATCACAGTTGACGATTTCTTCCATGATTCCCTTTTTTCTGTACTCCCAATTGAGTGCCCAAGATGGGCAGTAGCCGTAGAGCTGCCGGGTGGCATATTTATCACACAGCACATTGTAACACATAACTGTGAATGAAGCTGGAAGGAAAGAAAGGAAGAAAGGAAGAAAGGAAGAAAGGAAGAAAGNAGAAAGAAAGAAAGAAAGAAAGAAAGGGAAAGGTTATCAACCTCCAAAGGTTGCAAATACCAAACTTATTCATGCCAAAATACTGAATCTTACATGGTCTATTCTGGAGGGAATACAGAACACAAGTCAGTGGGCTTATTCCACTGAGCATTTCATGAGCAGGAGTGAAAAAAGGCCTGCTGAGCCAGCAGTTGCCACGTATGGCTAAACTCTTCCTGAAAACAAATCAGCATTACTACCAAAATGAGATGGCATCACATGCGTAACAAAGCAATGCAAGCCCATTCTGCAGTCAATTCTTTCTTCCCTTTGAAGGTGAGGGAGATCTAGGGGTCAGGAACAATTAGGAAGTCTCTCTCTGGATTTAGGACTAAGGAGATAAAAAGTAGCAGCTGTTTCAGTGATGGAGGCAAAACTCAGTATTTATTGCATGACTTGCCTTGATATGGCAACTTCAGGCTTAAGAGACCTGTACAATTCTAAAGCAAAGGCAAAACCAAGCTGCTAAAAAAGCTGTTACTGTGTAATGATACCACAGCATCAGAGAGAAATGGTGCTTTAGAACACTTCATTTTTAGACTGTCTGATTCCAAAACTTTTGTATAAATCTCCAAGCACCTGTACAACATTTCTAGGTGGTATCAAGTACCTGTGTCTATGAAGCCTAAGGGGGACAGAGAGACGGGTGAAGGCAGGGAAAGGAAACAGAAATGACGTCCTAAATTAACAAGCACCTAATACATTATTTGGTCACATTTTTAAAAAAAAGAGAGAAGCCAGCGTGCTGATCATCACATCATTCAACTGGAAACACAGTTCTCTCACACAAATTTCTCTACTCTCTTAGATTTTACATCAACTAAAAAAGATCCTGAACACCCTAACACCACACCCCTGGGGAAAGACTGCTCATATTTGCCCCACAGCTGTACTGTTCTATACTCGTAGGCAAAGATGATTTCCACTGTTGTTTCAATTTTATAATAGCAATCAATTGGCTTGTTACACTTTCTACCATGAAATATCCCACAGCTTAGTTGCCTAACACTATGCTTTCTAACGACTTCTGAATTCTCTTTCTGCTCAGGAAGTTTGATTTAAAAAATAAAACCAAACTCCATAAAACTTCACTGAGAAACTGACTTGTAGGGGAATTTGAAACAGAAATAAAGAATTTAATGTCGTGGTGGCTTACGGGACTTTTGGCATCTCATGTTTCTTCCTATTATTTTTTTTTGTGTGGTTTGTTGTTCTATAATAGAAAAAAAAGTGACAGATGATCTTAGCTGCAACACACAACTGAGATAAGTTTTGTAGACCTGTCATCTTCACACTTCTGAATAGAAAAAGCGTAGAGGACTGCCGCATTATTCTTGTTGGTTGTTCATTTGATCATCTGCAATAACACAATTAGCATTCTCCTTTTTTATACAAGCTCTTGGATGCTTTGGGGAGGCGATATTCAGGATGCTCAGGGGTAGAAGAGCCACAGGATTTGGACAGCTGGAAGGAACAGGCCTCTTGCACTTCACCAAAAGCAACAATAGAGGGCATTAAACTAACTTCAGTACCAGGCGCTCCACGGGTTTACTCGCAGACAGGGACTTCTCAAAGTCTCACTTCAGTCAGGCTATGCACGGACACGGCATTTGTTTGCAGTTATTTTACAGTTGTTAGTTCTGATAAATGAATTTAAAAAAAAATGCCTCTTTGGCTTGGGCATCAGTGGCCACAGCAGTCATGAAAAAATATAACATGGAAAAGAAATGCCTGGCATCCTGTTCAAATTACAAAAATTGTATTTGCAGCATAGCTGTATGCTAACTGTTTTAGTATGAATCAATACAAATTGCTATTTTCAATCTGATCCACGTAAAGCATAAGTCTTTTCTGAAAAGAAAGCCAAAGAAAAGCTTTTCAACGCATAATTGTGTGAACACAGGGAAAAGAGTCGCAGATTTACCTGATGGCAGAATTTGGTCTCGTTCTTTTAAAGTAATCCATGGCCTTGGAGGCAGCTGCTCTGGATGAACTGAAAAAACCAACCCACAAAACAGTGATTTACTCAGGGTTCATGTTTGCAAGTTACAATTTCTAAGTCAAAATGATGACTGAACAGCAATGTTCCACACAGTGCTGTGTAACCCCAAATCCCGATTCTTTTTACACCCCAGGGGAGGCAAAAATCATTTAAAGGCTAACTGTAGTAAAAACATATTTGTCAGTTGTAAGATTCATGACTGCTTTTTGTCTCTTGCCTTCAACTCTAGAAGAACTGCTGAAATATTTCTGCACCTTGCTGAAGAAGAAGGGGTAAATCCTGTGGTGGTTCAGACATCCTATGCTCCCCTTCTCCAAGAACCTCACCCTATATCCATCTCTCCTGCAGTGTTTTAACTCAGTAGATGTCAAGTGGCAAACCAGAAAGCTCAGTTACAGAATCAGGAAGCAGGATTTAAGTCAGATAATGGATATTCTTAACCACTTTTGTATTTCTAGATCTCAACTTGACATTCTGCTAGCATTTGGATTATAATTTCTAGTGTAAAGTATCAAAAATGGCTTCAGCAAGGAAGACTTTGCACTTTGTTGGTAACCGCAGGGTTTTAAACACAGCTGGGAACAACTGGCTGGAACATGGTAACACGGGAAAAGCTTAGACACTGTATGTCAACCCCTTCCACTGTGTGTGAGCATGTTTGTGAGTATGACTGGAACTACTTGACCAAAATGCAAAAGCAGTTAGAAAACACCACCTTTCAGTGGTTCAGAATAATGTCAGCAACACATGCTTTTAAACTACTTCTGTCAGTCAGATTTGTAGGGCTGTCACCTGCTAGATTGTCAAGCATGTAGTTCAGTAGCTTTCGAGTTCCGTCTGGATCCTGGTAGAGGCTGAGAATATCTTGTGATAAAGGATTGCCTGCCAACAGCATAAAACAACAGCCGGGTGATTAGCTGCTTGACTTTCTTAAGGCATTTCAAGCAAAGAAAATCTCCCATAATGAGAACAGATAAATTAACCCAGAAGATATTTAGGTTGCTTGACTTGGAACTGCAGAATACCACAGTAAAAGATGCTACAGAAATAGCTAGCCCACATGGACTTTCTTCCTTCAACTCACCCCAATCAGTAATACAGTAGGTTCAAGAGTTTATTTACCTATGTACAGATTTGAAATAGGCTTCTAAGGAAGTTTAATAGCATTAAAAAAAAAGCATTTTTTTTCCAAACTGGCTGGTGAAGTTTGCCACAAGCTTAATATCTCAACTAAACTGTAACAAAACACTGAGGTAATACACAAAGCTTCTGAGCCCAGATCCCTTAGTAATTCAAGAGTATTCCTAGGAATATTTAACTGAAAAAAATTTGCTCACCTTTCAAACCTAGAGTTTGTAGCTGGAAGAGCCGTCCAAGTTCATAAGGCAAAACCCGTAACAGATTGTTATTTAAAAGCAATTCCCTGCAACAAATGCGAAAACACTTTTGATGAGCATCACTTCAGAAGAACACTCTTAAAGAGCTATATGCTGCTCATCTTCAAAGATGACACTTCTCACCCTGAATTTTTTTCGTATTATGGAAAGATATGCCAATCTTCCCATTTCAAAGCACAAGCAAAATACTTTCACTAGGAAAAAAAAACCAAAACCAAACAAAAAAAACCCAAACACAAAATTAAATCAAGCTATCACCATGTCTCAAAGAATGTTTCAGAGCAGAAGACTACATAGCTTTCAGACACGTATCTGTAGAGATCAGAAAAGAAGGGTAATGAACCCCAAAGTAATAATTAGAAGTGAAGCTTCGCACTAATCTTGAATTTTTCAGAACTATGTTAAATACAAGAATAGAAAGCAAAATAAGATTCTCAGTCCCAGTCCCAGAATATAGATTTTTGAACAGTTAACCAGATTAGTTTTTCCTCACCTGAGAGATACCATGTTTCCTAGTTCTGCTGGTAAACTTCTGAGTTTGTTGGATGACAGATCCAGGTAAACCAGATTATGAAGCTTGGCAATATCAGGTGGAATGCGAGTAAGATTATTGTCATTGAGGTGCAGGGCAGTCAAGTGCGTCAGTGACCACAACGACGTACTTAAGCTCCGCACTCTACCTAAAAAAGAAAAGCAAAGAACCACCTCTTCAGTCAGGTTTGTGCTCTGAAACCGTCAGATGCAAACTATGAGGGATGTCCGAATATGGGAATTCCAGGCTGGAAACCCTACCATTTCACTGGAACACCCAGTGACTCTTGAAGAAGAGACCTCCAGGTTTTAAAATAATTATTTAACCCTCCCAGCTAGAGACCAAGGTGCAGCTCTAGGGAAGCAGATGTGCTACCCAGAAACTCACATCTTGAGTTGGTGTTTTAAATCAACTGAGCTGAATATAAGCCAGTCAAGCTTGAAGGCAATCTGGTAAATCAGTTACTCCTCTTTGCTCAGCTCAGAAAAACTGGCTTCCCAACAGGATCCCCTACCTGAAAGGATCTTTTTGTGAATCTGGGGCACCAGCTTCACCGCTGAACCAAAATTCAAACACAAGTTAACTCACCCGAGATCTCTAATTCAGCCCAGTGCGACTTCTTCCCGTTGGCTACCTCTTCTGCTGACATGATGGTGTAAATTCTGCGAGGATCTGGAGGATCATATTTTTCCTTTGGCATCCCTGTTAGTCTGAAAGACCATCACAATCATTACTGTCTGCCACTCACCAACATCTCCTCGTTTCTAGCCCACCAGATTACCTTCCCCAGCGACACTCTGCAAAAACATATGCCTTGGAGTTTATATACAATAAATATGCTGATGTCAGCCCAGCCGCTCCCAGCACATGGAGCTAAGCAGGTGCTCAGACCTTTGCAAATAGAGGCCCGTAATGGAAAAGGGCATTTCTTCCTACAAAGTTTGGGTTTCTGCAGTTATCCACAGCGTTAACTTGTACTGCCCCGATGCAGACCCTCTGGATTTCCTAGTTTATCCCCCAGACTGAAGCATAACCTACATCATCACTGAGTTATTTGCTGTGTGCAGAACCTGCACACAAGATGAGAGCATTTCGCTATTCACGGCGAAAACACGCTCCCTCCTGTACTTTTCCCAGGGAAGCAACAATTGAAGGGAAGGCTCTTCTCATTGCTTTTACAGACATTATTTTCAACACACAGAGTCCTACTTTTGCAGTCCACTTGTGCAAGACTTGAAATCACAGTCTGAAGGAGAAATAGCTCAATTTTTCCATTAACTATCCAGTTTTCTCTTTTGTGCTTTTTCATGCTCAATATCAGTCAAGACCTTTTTCTCCTAATGTCCTAGGAGACATAAAATGAGCTCAGGTGAAATTTTCATTAGCTGTTCTTATGCTTCAGCCCAGTCCAAAACTTTGATATGAGATACACTCATGTCTTAAGGGTGAGCTTGCACACATAAAAATTCAAGTGATCTCATTTTCCAGATTCTTGTCAGGAGGGAGCTCCAGTGTCCCATCCAGAAAACATACACTTTCCAGACGGCACAAACAGAAGTTTCCCTACACACCTCCCCAGATATCACTGTGCAGAAAGACTCAGGGGACAAAAAAGGGGCTGTTTGGTTTAAAAACATAAGGTTAGCTGAATTTGCTGTTTTCTTGGCCTTTTCCTCCTTAGATGCACAAAATACACAAACCTTTATTTTACACGAATCCAAAGCAGCTGGTCTACAGGATGTATTTTTTTCCCTCACACATACATCTCTACTACAACTGGCTGCAATAGCTGAGGAGCTCTTAAAACAACCGCAACACATTTGGGTTGCTGAACTGACAAGAGAGATAACTACGAAGAATTCAAGGCAACTAGTTCAGAGGTTTTTTTCAGCTAGTCCAACTAAACAAAGATCACACGTCCCCTTTACAAGCTTAATGTACTGCAGTTTTTTCCAACTGATGTGGATCGCCAAAACAGCGTTGTGGCATTGCACAGGAGGAGGAGCTGTCAGGGCTGTCCCCAGCAAAGGGTCTCAGTGACAGGTCTGGTGCTTCCTTCCCTGATGAATGTCCAAGGAAATTCCATTCACATCGAATTAAGGCTGCCTGTTGCAAGCACAGGGCAGATGCAAGCCCCACGTCTAATTATAGCTGACTTCTATTTACAGGTGAAGTCATACGGTGAGGAAAGCTACAGGGTAAGAGGATTCTGCGCTCACACTGCTCAGCCACAGCGATTCCATTCGAGGCGATGAATGAAATAGATTACTTAAGGTCACAGTTTTAGACCTGACATCCTTTGATCCTCGTTTCAGAATCTCAAAATTGGGACCAGTACTTCCCGATACAATCAGAGTCACAGGCTATGCTTTGGGAGTGCTAAATCTCTGGTGCTAGCAGTTTGGTTTCTCTTGACTGTTCAGTATGTGGATGTGCAGAGGAGGAAAAGAAGAGATTCTTCACAGCCCCTGCTGAGAGCCACCAGAGCTCTATTTCACCTTCTCTCCTGGGAATCCTTGCCCTTAGACACGTATGAAACTAATCCACACTCCAGCAAGTCTCAACATGGCCCTGCCTGGATTTTGCTAGACCCCTGAAGCTGACCAGAGACATCCTGATGAGACAGATGGCCAAGACCCAACCCAAGCATTGGGAGAGGTTGCAGTCCCTGGCAGCTTTGGAGAGCACGATCCCAATCCTGACACCTGCGAGAAAGCACATCAGAACACTACTGCACTTTGTATTAAAGCTTAATTGACTCGAGTAGCACCGAGTGTATTATATAGGACGCTACTCAATACAAATTTTACAAGATATCCACCCAAATCAGACCACAGTTCTAGCTTTTCAGACCTGGCATGAACAGAGTAAGTCTGTTGGTGCCAAAAAGCAGCAAGTAAAGCTGTCATGTCATTGTCACAGAGTTACCTGCAGTTATCTTTTCATAGAAAATGAGATTTCAGTACCTGGCAATATTTATTTAATCTGCAAGGCATACTGCAGATTAGAAGGGAGAAACCTAAAGCTGGGTGGTGAAAATCAAACAGAATTCCAACAAAGGATTAAACGTTTGTGGCAGAAAGGAGTTTTTTAGATCTTTAAGTCTTAATCATCAAACATTTGAACTGGCCCAGGATGGGTCTTAATTTTGCTTTTTAATCTGTTGTATCTTAAAACAATCCATACTTCTACAACATCTGGACCTCAGACATCGCAATCCTTGCTGTCCAATACCCAGCACCAGCATTTGAGTGAGTGCTCTGTAAAATATTCTGTGCTTACCAGGTCTTCACGTAATATTACAGTAATATCAGACCCAGGCAGATTTAAATTTCAGTTTCTGCACACTGTGACTCTTCCCTGCCCTGTGTACTACAGGCAAAAGCTTTGGCCACAGTTGCTTCCTATGGGCTTCTCAAGGTGCATTTCCAGCTAAAAAAGCAAGCGGGAAATGATCCGTATTGCTTGTTTCTGTTTCATCACAAGCCAGACAGCTGTCTAACAGCTCAGGAAGGCTCATTCCAGCCAGGGGTCCTTGCTGTCACACACACATTGATTTGAAGTCTCAAAGCAGCAGAGGCCTCCTCCAGCTGCCGAGCAGCCTTGCTGGAAACTGGGGCTTGCAGTTCCCACTGCCAGACCCTCACAACAGGGGAGAAGTCGGACAAGTATCCCAGATCCTGGTGATAAAGTCTTTAGCACAGTGGTGGTTAGATCATCTGAGTCACCCCATACTCATCCATACCTGCCCACAGGCCAAGAGGTGACCACTGACTGGGTGACACCATCAGAAATCTTCGGGATTACAGTTTCCTCCTTGGCAGGGAACCCAATTAAATTATGTTGAAGTATTGCTCGTTATGAGAAGTGCTCTGCCAATTTAAAGCAATTTGCGGCAGTCAGAGGCCCTCCAATGAAATGAGCCCTGAACCGCGAGTCAAACAACACGCACATTTTTTCAGATATTAGTCACTTTAATGTTATTTTGAAATAGTTGTGAGTCAAACTAGCATCAGTGTAATTTCCACAGTTACAGAAAAGGGAAAACAAACCTAAATCAAATGCACTTTTAAAAAATTTCTGCGTTACAACAACATTGAGCAAGACTTGAAAGCCACCACATGTATTTTTTTGAAGCAAAAATGAATTACGCCTGGGTTCCCAACTCCTATCATTCCCATCTCCTCCTCTGCTTGTCCTGGAACTAAACCAGTATCCAAAAATCCCAGCCTATTTTGGCTCAGTCTTCAGGGAGCTACACCGAGTTCCCTGAATCAGTTAACCCCAAAATCGGATGCGTATTAGTGCTGTTGCAAGGCAGAAAGCAGGATGATCCAGTCAGGGATGTGGGAACTGAAGTAGCACTGATTTAGGTCAGCTTGAGCTGTTGCAGAATTGCATCCTGTGGGTTTAAGCAAGGCCTTTGCTAGAGTTCAGCTAACAAAGGTGTGACATGAGCAGAATATGCACACTCAGTTTCTATGCATTTCGAACGGGACCAAAAAATATTCCTGCTGGCTTTTCTTTTAAAGAGTTCCCTTGGAAAACTTTTGAAGCAGCTAAAACTTGCTCTCCATTACAAGACTAATCACATAAACTTAAATCGCACAACCCTGATATTGTGTAAATTAAATAAAACCTGAATATGAGAATATCAGTGCATTACTAAGAACGATATTTAAGCTCTGAACAAACTTCAAAATCTGGAGGTTCCTAGCAATGTCGTGCTCATGCACAAACTCTTTGGCTACAAGTCTGTCTTCAAAAGCCTGGAGATGACTGGCAGAGCAAGGTTACTCAGCTGAAGCCCTAGGATGGACCCAGGTGAACTTAAGCAGCTCTCACTTGGGTGCATATAAGAAGGGTTAGGAGGAGGGTTCTTGGTTTGGAAGTGCTGCAAGTAGTAGGCTTGTGGCTGTCTTTTTTTGCACTCTTATTTTTTCATGGTGTTGCATTTGCTGGCTTTTGCATAAGGGGCACACCAACTATCAATTAAAGCCAAAAAAAAGAATAATGTAACAGCACTGAAGGTGTGAAAAGTGGTGAAGAAGAAAGTTTTGAGCTATCAGGCTGTGTCACAGGCTTTTACTCTGAAGATGCTTTTTTTTTTTTGGCAGCAAACAGGAGCCTCTGCACACTTGGAGATTCAGGAAACCAGGTAATAACAGAAAAGCACACTACTCTTCTGTACTTAACTCTCTAAGACTTTCTCAAGTTATACAGGTGTGTAGAATATGAAATAGGGTTAGTTACAAATAGTTAGTAGTATGAAACATAAACTGATTTTTCTTAGGGAGAAGCTGAAGGCAGCCCTATGGACTTGCACCAGCACAAGAGGAAAAAAGGACACTATACTAGGGATTAAGAAATTTCTTAACTCACAGTGGCTTGGGGTTTTTTTTGTATGGGTGGGGGAAATCAACAGCAGCTGTGAACATAGAAAATCTCTTCTGTTACACAGCACATCCAAACACACCAAAGTAACTATCTCAGGGTTGCTATGAGAGATGAACTGCATCACTATAGCTTTTAATAAAGTCAGATCTCTCCTTCCAAAAGCAAACATCCCTCATCAAGCAGTAGGATTAACGTATGTTCAGAGAAAAGAGAAAGCCTGCTCAAAGCTGTCCGGATTATTTGGCATCTCTGTTGCAGGAGGACTTGGAAGCCAGATAGGTCAAAGTCCCTTGGAGCTACGTGCTGCTGAAAAATAATGACCAGTCCCTTCCCCAGAGAGGTTAGAAGACGCATTTCTTAAATTACAGTGACTATAATGGGTTGTTCTGTGTAGGTTCTTTCATACCTCAGTGCATAAGGTCTGCTTCTAATGAGGAAACAAATACAAAAGAGCTGCAGCTTCATCTCCCTTCAACCCTACGCTCATGGATGTGTTGGCACAACTCAAAATCCTCGCCTCCAGCAGAGTGACATTCTTTGTGCTTTTTTTTTTCTCAGTCTCTGTATATAGATGAGTCAAACTGCCAAAGCATTTTGAAAACTATCCAGCAGACAGCCCTGAATCATTCCTCCTTCCTCTGCACAGTAACTGTCCATCCACTTCCATATGGTGAGCCCTCCCAGGAATTAAAAATCCTCCTGGCTGAGGAGGCCAGAGTGTGTGCGTACACGTGTATACACACAGGCACATGTTATTTAACGTGGAAAGCTGGGCCACAAGCTGGAAAACAGAGCCAGTTTTATTTATTTCGTAAACAGCACTAAAAGGTTGCGAAGGGAGGGGAGGAAAGCCATTTGTCTGTAGTAAGCTTGCCCTGGTTTTATGAGTGTATGACAAAAGTCTCCCATTTCGGCCTTCCAAAGAAGTACAGCCAATAACCATGAACAAAAACTTGACCTGGTGTACTGGGGATTGGGTGGCATGTGAAGATCAAGGAAAAAGTGATTTTTTTAAAAATTTTTTTTAAGGGTATGTTAAGGGCACTTAAAACTTCTAATACTTTGATATGTATGTATGTGTTAGTTTAAGATAAACTACTTAAAATATCAGTGTATATATAATAGCTAGCATATAAACACTAGCAAGAAAATACGTATGGGATTTTTGATAGTCTTTTGTTTAGATCTGAATTGTCTTCATGGTGTTTTCATGCAGAAACATGTCCAAGCACCTTTGCATGCACTGTCTTTACCACAACTTGAATCAGCACCGTGAGCCTGCCAACAAAGGTACTATCTCTCTTCAGTTTCTCATTCCAAATAACCTGACTGGGAATAGAGAGTATCAGTGAAACAAATGAAAATGCCTCATCTTTTTTTATTAAAAAGAGGAAAATAAGCATTTTGTTATTGTCATTTCCCAGTACTGAGATTTCAAATAACCTTTGAGGAAAGTATAATCAATGTACATAAACAGAGACAGCTTGGACACAAGTGAACTATCCTACCAACAGGAGGATGGAAAATAAACAGTCAGTGAAAATAAATTGCAAGGCAAAAGACTAAATTTGAAGTGAATACTAAATCTAAGGAATAACAACTACAATTTCAAGCTTAGCACCATGGAGCTAGCAACAAACGATGAAGTCCACAAGTACAACAGAAAGAAGTCTTTTGGTTTATAATTCTGTAAAAAGATGTATTTCTTTTCATATCATCCATCCAAGAAAATCGCTTCTCACAAGAAGGCACACTGACTCTGCTGTGCAGAGGGCTCCTCTACATCAACTCGGTAGAACTATTGATCTTTATTCACTAGCCAGCTCTTTAGCAGAAAGAGTCCAAAACCACACAGGAGAACTTTGGAAATCTAGAGCATTAAAGGTAATGTATTTCTATCACCTTTCAAGTCTCCCTCCATAGTAACCTGTAGACAGGGCCTCAGCCCAGTTTGCTTTTTTAAATAATCTGGGCTCCAAGCGGGAAAGAGACAAGTCCTTACTTCTGTAATGCTGTTAGCAAACTACATCAGTTTGTACTCTTCTCATCTCCTAATGTATTTTCAAATACAGCAAAGTGGTGGGGGGGAAGGGGGTGGGGGGAGAGGTCTTGAACTTTATCAGTCATACATCTAAACCAGAACTTCCTTTAGTAAGACATCTTCATTACTCTTAGGTTTGGTACTTAAATTCTTCACCTTGAAACTTTTAAGGGAGTCTTCATGCACATTGCAAAGCTGGATGTTTTAATAAAACTGCCACCTCTGCTATATGATCAAGATAAATACTGGATGTAGAAAATATTTCAACAAAATAAGCTTCAGTGCTTCCTTGTGCCTATCACAAGGCAGATCTTCAAAGACTACAGCTTTATATTGCAGCTGACATGCAAAATAAGCAGAAATGGAAAGACCAAAGCAGTGGGATATCTATACTGATGCTGAGAGCATGAAAAGCTGCTCCTCCAAGCTGTAACTGGTCGGGAGGCATGTTTATGCTGAGAAGCAGAAGAGAACAGACTTACAATGGCACTACCCCTGTCTGGAAATTATGTCTTTGTCATAGTGAAGCTAAACTCAAAGCCATCCACTGGGTTTGGAACGAGGTTATACAGGCAGGTCGTATCTTCACGGAGCAATTTCAGGGTTGGGAAGAGAGCACTATGGCTTCATAAACTTGGCTGACAATTTGGAAAGTGTTGCAGTCCTCACCAGAGTGGTGACAACCCTGTGAGAACCTGCATGCAGGATTTTGGACTTGCACTCATTCACTCCAGCTAGTGAACGCAGAAGAGTGGTGAAAAGGACATGTCAACACCAAGCACAGCAACAATATGATGGAATTTGTCCAAATCTTGCTCTAGTTTTTATTCCATGTGGTGCTTAGATTAGGCTCAGCAAAATGAGGCTATTTAGGTTTTGCATGTTCAGTTTCACAGACAGTACTCTCTTCGCTTGTTAGCAAGTTCTTCATCGTGTGAGGGATGCAAAAGTTCATAGGGATCTGCTGGAGGCTGTCATACAGAGGGACTGTTTTCAGGGACTGAAAACACAGCCACTGTTACCTTAACTACACAGCTTTCTTCCCTTTCCAGTAGGGAATTGCCTATGCCTGGCACACTGGTTAGGGTACTGCCTCAGCTCAAGCAGTGCTGCTTATGTGCTGTCGAGCCTCTGTAAAGCAAGCAAAACAAAACATACAACTGGCTGCAGTGGTACTCAACAACCACATCTAGTGAAGCTTCTCACCTCCTTGGCCCATTTGGACATATAGCATAAGCCTGAGCACAGGAAAACTCAAGTTTGGAGTGAAAATAGTGAAACACAAGAGACAACCAAGGACCTGCAGCTGACAGTAAATTCAGTGGTGGTGGGATCCCAGGGGTCTCTGTGTTACCACTTCAAGAAAGACCACAAAAGCCCAGAGAATTGTAGAAAGTCATAGAAGCAAACCCTGGAGGAAAAAAAAAAAAAAGGCAGCAAAAGGCAAGGGGAGGAGTGGGAAGGGAGGGAACGAACTGTATTAGATTAATTCTAGAGCCAACTGGCACTCGCTTGATGGAAATGCTAATTGTCCTACTGACATACACCCACTAGTTATTTCCCCCGTTCCCTCATCTCCTCTAAATGAAGTATAGAGTATTTTCTTAAATCACAGGTAACAAGAATATCCAGGTTTCCACCCTTCCTTTTCCTCAGTGTCACACCCCCACTTACAAGAACAGCTGAACTATTTATTGCACGGAACTATTTACTGTAGCATTATGCAGCTTTTTTAAATTTCTGTAGTTAGTTAACTTTTCAGTCCTTATTAAAAAAGAACAGTTTTTGCTCTGTTTTAAATAGTCTGTTACCTCTCATTGTGTATGTAACTCTTGAGTATCTGCATCAAGTCAGAGTAATACCTGCCTTTGTCTGCAGATGCCTTTTATACTTACAGCTTTCAAAGGAGCTCTTAGGGACTAGTTTATATGCAAACACGGGGTGGAAAGCTCATCAAAACCAAAGCTCTGATTAACAGAAATGCATACAAGAGGTCTATTATAGGGCAAGAAGAGTTTCAACAGGCAGCCTGTAAATAAAGCTAATCAGAAGCCCCCAGAGGGATGGTTTAAATAGTACATTTATTTACACCAGTATCCCACACTAGTTCAAAGAAATGGCCCATTCGCAATGCTGCCCCATCCCCTGGAGAGCACTGGTCTTTTAATGAGATACAGGACAGAGAGTGGCTTAAAGGATTAAGAACTGAAGTCACCAAGAGTCTGGGGAAGGAAGCAGCCAGCGCTGGATCAGTGGCAAGCATCAAGACAAAATGCTGTCCTGGGCTGTGGGCACAGAAGAAAAGAAGCCGTGCATGGCTGCAACTTAAAGCAGGAGGTCTTCCTTGTGCTGGTTTGACAGTGATAGGACCGAGAAGACAGAAAAAACTCTCAACACCAAGAACTGAGTAAGCGTAAAGTGCCACGGTGTGTGAGCATCCCTCCCGTCGAGACTCTAGGGAAAAAGCTGTTTTATTGACAAGCCTAATCCGACACCCTAGCTCATTCAGTCACTCACTTAGAAATGATAAAGACCCTGTTCAGGTTGCCCTGAGCCAACACCTTACCTCATGCAACTCCTCAGGATCAATAACTGGAGAGAAGTCAGCTATTGACCTGTTTATTGAGCAAAACTACACCAGAATCGTTAATTCACGCACACCACTGCAGCAAGTTGGAAGTGGTGCTCTTGATGAACACTTCTCCCTTTCTTCAAAATACAGTTTGAATCATCAATAACCTTTCAGCCTTCAAAGAAAAGTTTGTGCTAGAAGAAAAGAACAAATGAGATTATTTCTGCTGCTATGACATTATCTTACCCTTTAAGTGGTAGGCTGCCAACAGTTTAACAAAATAAGCAAAGCCCAGCAGCACTTCAGCTACTCTCCCTATATGATAGAAAGATAACGGCCAGTTTATCACTCACAATCTGTTCTTTGCAGCAATAATTAACAGCAGGGAAATCTGCTACCACAAAACTTACTTCAGATAGCTTTAAAGTTACAAGGCCTCTTCTGTTCAGCTACAGGTAGATTGGGATGAGCTGAAGCTCAAGATTTTAAAAGAAAGGTGGGGGAGGGGGGGAAGCCACAGGAAAAAGTACACACCAGTAGTGGAAAGTGTTTTGCAATTGTTGGCACAATAAATTAGTCTTTTCATGTTACAGCCCAGTTTGAACAGGCCACAGGATGCTGCCTTAGTGCTCAAAGTAGGTAGGCTTGTGTTCTAAGAAGAGGCACAGAAAGTATAGAGATCTCTTCAAAATCAAGCAGCTGATAGGCATAACCCCCTTTCTTGCCAGGGTATATTTACATGTACTTCTTTAATCAAGGAAGTAAAAAAGCTTGCCTGATAGCCTAAGAAAAGCATATTATTTGGCTATCAAATGATAGCTAGTTCAGCTGCTTCTGTATCTGATTATTCAAATCTTTCCCATGTGCATTTACAGCATACTTAAACTTCCAAATACCAGACTTAGTTTTAAAATCAATGTTGACGAGTAACATATGCTCTCCCAGCTACATTCCAGCAAGGTGGAAAATGAGGAACTACAGCAACAATAGCCCAAGACAATCTCTATGGGGACCGGTAAATTCACCTCTAACAGAAAAGTAAGATGGGGATATCTGGAGATTAAACTACAAGCATCTATGAAATCTGACTGCAACAGGACACACGAGAGCTGTGATCCCCAGTAGGTCAAGATATGCTACCCAGTGCAGGAGGCATCCTGCTCTAAACCAGCAGAGGGTAATTCTGTTGCCCACCATGGTCACTGTGATGTTTAGTTTATTAGAGGGAAGTAGGCCATACAGGAACAAACCCTGACATCGACGTTAGCTGTCACGGGACACGGCCAAGAACCAACATGAATTGCACCCATTCCTCTGCCAGAAGATAGGTTGAACTTGGATGGATTCCTCTGTTTAGGCACGTGAAGGGATTTCATCTAAAGTGTGTTTATCACCTAAGAAAGGAATACCTTTGGCAATTTTTGCTGAAGTTTTTCATACTGGTGAGTTTCCTGTTATTTCTTCATATGCTAGCATGTGAGAAGGTAATTCCAGAGTTCCCTAATGTTTGTTTTTGCAAAGGCTTCCTCTTTTGGTCATGGTTCTTTGCTGTGGATTTGGAGTTATGCAAGCCATTGGGCATCATCGGAAGAGTTGTGGCACTAACACTTGCTTTGGAGGCACTAGGAATTCCAAATACTCATGACACTAAGTACTATAAACCTGCAAAGAAGATAATGATCTCTGAAAGGAAGTTAAAGAAGAGGAATACAGTCCAAACCCCTGGTCCTACCAAGTATCACTGCTGGATTGCACGCATGTCGCTGGTTTACAGAAACAGAGCCTAAAGCAAGAGCACAGTGGGTATGCAGAAAGAGTAGGTTTGGATTCAGGAATGCTGTAGCATTGTTGACAGCACGAGGTTTTAAACACATAATTTTCCAAGTAGAAAATACCTCTGAGTTATACTCATCTCCCTACATACACGTCAGGGTTGTTTTGTCCATACCTGCAGCTGCCATGAACTAAATGACCATCAATTTAAAATTGAACGGTACCGCCTTTCCATGCATGGGGAGCTTTGTTTGGCACTACCTAGGGGTTACGAGAGCAGGCAGAAAAGCACCTTGCAGCTCATCACAGGACTAGCCACTGTGCAGTCTTCAAATCAAACCATACACCAAAAAAACACATAAAAGAAATAATTTAATATCTTAAAGTCAAAGCCTCACTCAGACTTCTCTACATAAGTCTGCACAAAGGCTATAGAACATCGTAATCTGAGGTGTTTCATAGAGATCTTCGTACTGTAAAAAAAAACCCAAGCCTCCTATTCTACTGACAGGTCTCAAACACTTAATATATGTGCTTCTCTCATCCACTCAAAATATTCCTAATTTATCTGATGAACTCCGCTCCTTCACAATCTTTTACTCCAGATTAAGAAGGAGAACAGAGAGGACCGTTGCACGGGTACAAAAATGTGCCTAGAGATTGAACTACTCCTCATGGTGAGATGTAATTGGGCTGGAGAAGAATATGCGAGCCAAGGGCCATCTGACAATCTGAACCTGACTCTTCCTGGCACTTGTAACTATATTCTGGTATGTGAGAAGTTGTCTGGCCCTGTTTTCCTTTTGCTTTCTTAACTTTCCAAAACAAAAAGGGATTAGAGGAAAGGCGTTCACAAGTGGAAATTTCTGCCGGGTGGGTAATTCATCCTGTGCTAGCTCTCTCCCACTTCCAGGGCCAGTCATAAATTCACATAGCAGAATAAATACAAATTGAATTTTAAGATACAGAGGAAGCAGTAACCAGTTTTCTGGAACTATGTTCAGCGTTGCCCTAGTTGGCCTTTTCCGGCCAGGAGCTGCAAGTTCCACAAGTCTAAGAAAATGCAAAGAAGAGCATTTTCTTTTACCTGGAGAGCACGGTTTCTGACAACTGTGCTGCTTTCATGTCCCTTGCAAATCATTTTTAAGTTTCCTATTTGTATCAGCCGGAAGCTCTCTCTTGCAGCAGCCTGTGTCCTGTGTGCAAGGGCTGAGCAGCACATACTGATACGTGCTCTGACAAGAAGTGAGTGAACCAACCCTGTCTGAAAGGCCAGGAAGTGCTGGTAGTGGTTCCTGTATGCATTTCTCCCTGCAGACGACAGGGTGACAACTCCATGCTTCCTTCTGAGTGTTTTAATTTCACTCCAGCTCTCAACCTGAAGCAACAAGAAGACCACATGTGTGAAGATTGACTCAAGACAAAATACATTTATTTGAGGGAGATATACCATCAGGAAGCTTAGTGACTTCACGCAAGTATGTATGGCAAGGAAGTGTTGGGTTTATGTTCACCTTCACTCCCAAGAGCAAACTCTGTAGCTTACGTGGAAGAGACAAATGTACCCAGAGCACTTAAGTTGGACCTTTCCATCAGAAACTCTCCAATACCTTTTTAGGCCACAAAATCTTAGTGTTAAGCACCAGAAGCAGGAACAGCTGCAGGCCACAGAGCTGAAAATTTAAAGACCTTCGGGACCTTTCCACCCCACTGTTTACAAAACACAGGATAGTAATATCCAGCAAAGCATACAAAGTATCTGTTCTGCTTTCTCCCTTTCTCCATTTTCAGGCAAGTATCTGGTGGAAAAAAACACCTAAAACTCTGCAGAAGGAAGTCCTCCACAACGCACTTCTCTCTCTACATACTTAAAGCTGAGCAAGAACCTTCTAAGAGAGCTTTTAGATTGATTTCTTAGGAAGAAAAAAAAGCAAAACTAATTTGTGATTAGAAGGCATAAAGATGTTCAGTCAGATGGAAGCATTCCTGAAAAGCAAGGGGAAAACTACCCAATCAATTCATTCAGCTGCCCTAAAGGGTAAACAGCCAACTTGAGCACAATCTACAAATCCTGACTACTATTAACAGCTTGACCAAAAGCGGATGTTTTTTGTAGTTATCTTTGTATTTGTGAAATCTGATGAATTAAAAAAATATGTTGGACAGACCCTGACACCAGCGCGAAGAGGACAAAAGAAGAGAGGGTTGCTTTGCACTACTGCTTCCAATGTGAGGTTCAGGTCCCTCACCCAGAGAATAAACTTGCTTAAAAAGGTTGTTTCAGCTGGCAGTGGACACTCAAACAAGTGAAAACAAAAGAGGCTTTCTGGGTTTCAAATCTACCCAAAAGGCATACATCATAGCACTCAGAAAACTTTGCTTAGCAGCCCATAAAACCCTCCATTTCAAAATGGTCTGTCAGTAAAGCAGATTGGGAGTTGTCAAAACGTCTTAAAAAAACCCCTAACAAACTGCAGCTGTTCTTTTATGCCGGAAAAGCTCCCTCTTCAACACCAGGACCCCATAAGACGAAGGCTCTGTACCCCTTCTGCCTGTAGCTGTGAGCTGTGGCCAAGTGTATTGCCAAGCAGAAGGCAACTCCTTTTCCCCCTCGCTTTTCCTGAGAAGACCTTCCTTCTCCCTGCCTGATCCAAAAGCAGACAACAAAACCTCCCTCCGTAGCAACACAAGGCTAAACATTCCTCTCCTTTCTGCAACCTGCAGAGCTCCCTCAGCCTGTAAGTACTTTTTTTTTTTTTTTTNCATTCAGGAGAGTTTAATTGGGTTTTCAGTTTCAGGTGATTCTAAGTAGGAGACTGGGGAGCTCTTGGCGTGCAGTAGTAGGTAAGGACTGGCGTTCAGGATAAAAGGCCCTTAGCTGGGAGCTCTGGTTTGCCTTCCAATTTCCTACAGAGGCCTCTGGAGACCACAGGTGGGTGCATTCCTTGGGAATGGCAAAGGCCCTCGGGCTCTTCAGAGGAGAGCTGCCTCCAGCAGTTCCCCAGCCATAAAAATTCCTGCTGCTCCTAGCCAAGGGCACAATAGGTTTGCATTTCTGCTTGCTGTAGGGTAACGAATGATCCTGATACACATCAGCAGGGATGATGGCAAGGTGCTCTGAAGGATTATTCCATTTGTGTCAGTAAAAAGTCAAAGATTTACCAATCCTCAAGTTGCAAGTGGCATGGCATGAGGGAAACCCCCAAATGAAAAACCTTTATGAAGGTCCATCACTGAATGAACTCAGTAACTACATGACACCTTCTTGAGGGATGTCATCTTTATTCCTAGACTGATCATTGCCATTGGCAAGACGGACATTTTGGTGGGACAAGTGAAATAGTACAAGAGCTCCCACGGAGCTACTTGAACTGGAGGTAAACAGCTGTGATGCTCTTTTAATCCTGAGATCACTATCTTTGACACCTCCACTTTTAATCATCAGTGCCACAAGCACGCCTCAACTTGCTTTGGAAGCGAGGCAATGAGTGAAAACCCCTCCTCTTCCTCTCTCCTCTGGCCCTACTCTCGCTTTTGTGCTCAAAGTGGAAGTTCTGAAAGGGAAAAGTATTTCATTTCTCTGCTAGTGTTGACGTTCTGAGCACCTTTGTATGTTATAAACTTGTGAAATCTGCCCACAGGCAACGCATGCACAGTGTTAACTTTATTTAAAACGTACACCTATACCACAGGTTTCATATCCTAGGAAATCTGCAGATAGAGTCCTACAGCCTTTTTAATCTCATTTTATAGACCTTTCTTAGAGAAAACATAGAGCTCCTTTGCAGGCAAGCAGAATGGGAGAGACAATAAACCATTTAGCTAAATGCTAAGCATAAACAGCTATAACGCCATGCAATCATAAAACACCATTAATCATTTACATCAGGAAATGCCAAAGTAAGGGTGAACACACAGAGCCTTATCTGTTCCTTGTGTACACACGCAGGTTACAAGCTTAAGTTAAATTACTCGTGTGCAGGACACGCAACGGCTAAACGGGGTTCTGTTCCTTGGCTCTGGTGCTGACTCTGTATAACTTGAAAAATCTCTGTGTTCGCTGACTGCATGTGAATTGTCGCTCAAATTGTTTGTAGTTGTTTCTTCATCCTGGAGCATTTTTATCAGTGCTAGTTTAACATCTCCTCTTGAAAGGAACATCATATTTGGCATCTTTTTCCCCCTGTAAGGCATTTCTGCCTACCTTTAATAACATTTTCAAAGACCACCTCTCCAACCCTAGAGAGAAAGCTTTCTGGTAGTGTCTGAACACCATTAAGTCACTTCTTGATCCTCTGTAGGGAGATATGCAAGTGGCTGCAAAAGTTGTTATGAACAGGATTCTAGAGCAACTTTTCTAGAGAGGTTTTCTTCCAGTGCTGCTCTTTTTCTTTCAGAGGATTTTCAGTTTGGAGTGTGTTTTTTGGTGGATATTTTTTTTCCTGTTTAGAACTCTAAGGGAAGAGTTTTCTCCCAAATAACAGAAACCAAGTCATGTTCACTGCCCTGCCATTACAGGTATCTATCACACAGCCCTTCTGTGAATCAAACAAAGCCACTCAGCATGTTGGGCCAAAGGCCTCACATGCACCTCGCTCTTTAAGAGCTAATGCAAGGCACTCTAGAGAGTCACAAGTGGATCCAGTAAATCCTGACAACACAAAGTCTTTTTCCCATCTCCTTCAGAATACTTCAGGGTTTTTGCTTTGTCCTCTCTGAGTTCTTTGATCTTTTTTTGGGGGGATGTAAGGGTTGGCAGGGGGCGAAGGTGTCTTGTGGCAGGAGGTACATGTGTAAAGTCTGCTGACACAGACCTTGAGATGCACAAATCTTTTAAGATGGGGAAGAAGAGCAAGAGAATTCCAGAAATGTTGTCACCAGCTAAAGATACCGATAAAGAAATGTCTTTAAGCAAGTTTTTGCTTTTATCTTTACAGCTGAGATGGAGAAGCTGTACGAACAAATCACTAAAACCGAAAGAATTAATCAAAGGGTGAAGTTAGAAGGTACTGTCACTGCCAATCTAAGAATTGATGCTTTTAGAGAACAAGATGGTTTTGCAGCCTCCATCTCCTGTTTTCTTAATTTATTTACTGTCAGGTTAGCAAATGAAACTGGCTCAGCACAGGACCCAACGAGCAGCAGGGCTGGGAGCAAAGCAGAGCTTCCCCTTCCGGCACCAGTGAAATTCAATGAGCTCAGCTGGGGCAGTTGCACCATTGCAAGAGTTTGCTGCCTGTTTTGACACATACATTAACTGATAACCTGGTAAACAGAGGAGAAGGCACAGCTCTTGCATTTAGACACAGTTTCTACACAGCTTTCAAGAGCGATGGAAGACCTGACAGCTGGGTGTCCTCAGCCAGGTAAGTGCAGCATTAAAGGCAGCTTGTTCCCCCAGCCTGAGCCACCAGTAATGCACAGGGGATGTAGGAAAATGCAGGAGGGCTATCTATATCTTCACAGTGCCAGCAAATCTGCTTGAGACAGGAGAAATGCTCTGTTAAACTGAAGAAAGCAAGTAACAAGCACCCAAGCCTTGATTACAGCAGGCTATCATCAAGAGAGCCACAGAATTTGGGGGGGGGAAATATTACAAGAGGCTTAGCATTTAATGCTCTAAAGTAGTAAATCCACAGTAAATCCTCCTGAAACTAAATATGCCTAAGACATATTTTAACTTATTTTTTGAAGTTCTCTCAAATGCCATCTTACGCTCCCAAACAACTAAGCTCCACCGTCACATTTGCTTTCTCACTATTCTGCAAATCAAGCTACATCTAATGCCTCAACTGCCCTTTTGGCATCCAAAAAGCTATTTCCAGTAAATAGTAAGCAAGCCATTTATTTGTATTTATCTTCCCCCTTTAAACCCAAGTAACCCAAAAGTGTCCAACAGATTAAAGCTGATCTAAGTAGTTTGCTTGGGTTTTTTTCCAGTTAAAGAAAATTTGCTCAAAAATCATGCATGTTACTGACACACAATTTTACCAGTTAAAAATAGAATGGCCTCAGAAAGGTTTTAATAAGAAAAAAGAAATGCATTTCCTCATTTGTGCACATTGACTCTGAACAAAAAAGACAGCAGGTCCTGTGACCTATCTAAATGTAAGCTTTTCTTCTCAGTATTTTAGATTTAAATTAAGTTAAGACTTACACCAGTATGGAAATTAATTAATTTTTCTCCAATGGTGCCATCTCGTTTTGCTACCAGAGTCCACACACAGCTTGGGATCACCTTCTGGCTTATTTCTTGTAAGACTGGTGCGAAAAGCTAAATATTACTATGCTTGGCAAACTTGATCGAAAGCCTGTCTCACTCTTTGCAAAAACAATATTGTTAATGAAAAACAACCACAGTCCACATGGAAAAAAAAAAATATCCCAGCTTATCGCATGAAATTGAAGTTTTATAAACACCTTTGGATGGAAAGAAAACAAGCAGCAGCCAGAACATCACTTACTTTCAGGACAGAATTCCCACTGCAAAAGCAGCCAAACTCCTACAGACCGTGGATGGGAAGAGGAGAGCCGCACACAGAAAAGAGGCCCTGACCAGTTGTCCCTTCTGAACCAGGCAAATAAATGTCTGATTACACTACAGCCCCGGGAGCACGGTGCTCTCCTGGTAGCAGTGCTGCTACTACCAGGATAGGGAAAAACACCCTTTAGAAACGAAAACAAGCTATATCAGTAAAAGTGCACTTCTGCAGATAACTGCTTCTACAGCTGGGACTTCTGCTGGCACAGCTATGTCAGTCACGGGTCACACTTCGTCACAGCGCTCGCAGACAGAGCTGTGCCAGCAGAAGTTTGCCACATAGACCTGGTGGGAAACTCAACAGTGACTAAAATGAACCTGTAAAGTTTTGTGGGTTTTGTGCTGCTGCCAAACTAAGTTTTTCTAACAGTCTGATGATGGGTAGTCTTACTCCTGTGCTACTGACACATTAGGATCTCGGCTTCCAAGGACAGAAGAAATCTAAAGTTAGCTCAGGAACATGGCAATACCTGTCAGCCATTTACATTGTACTTTATCCTTCAATTAAATACACAAACTAAATTAGAAAGAGCCCCTGTAGGAAGAAAAGATAAAACAGAATAAATTAAATACTGCTGTACTTTAGCATTCAGAGTAGACCGCCCTCGCTTTTAATAGTAAGAAAAGAACAAAACCGAAAGTGTTTAACGGATTTGTTTAGCAGACAGCAAAGCACTGCAAAATTCCCACTGTTCAGTCAAACTGTAAAGGGGTTTTTGTCATCTTCAATCATCTCTGAAGATAGCGGCAAGGATATTTAACGCCCAAGCTGACGCTCAAATGTAAGTTCTGTGGGGGTGAATCGACACGATACTGTAGGTCATGTGCACGGTGATATGTATCGTTACTCCAGAGCACGGAGCAGCACGGCGTCAGAAGTGTGTGCTGACAATCAGCTCTGGTGGAGCAAAACTACAAAATCAAGCTGTAAATAAACTCCCACTACCCCTCCATGGGGGGAAAAAAAAGCTACAGGCAAGTGCTTCGGTGCTTCTGGACTCGCTCACGTTCAATAATGAATAAAGCCGTGCAAAGAGGAGGGCTGTGGAAAGGAGAAGGGCTACGTTCAGGAAGCCAGGTCAGGCTGCGGCGCTTGCACACAGCCCAAAGTAAACCTTAAACGTAAAGCTTGCCTTCATCTTTCGTGAGGTAGCCCCAGCATGTGGCCATACCTAAAGCGGGCTGTGTTTCAGAGAAGCGATGTTTGGCTGTACAGATTTCATCACCTCTTCCTATTTTGATAGGGAGAACTCAGAAAGTAAAATCACCGGCAGTGCTGTGTTTGTAAAAGCCTTGCTCCACCTTCGTCAGAGCCTTCTGGCCCTCCAAACTGGGGTACAGCTTCTAGGAATTCCTTGGGTTGTGTCACAGGGAAGATTTTGTTGTTAGAGATAATGCTTTTGGAAAAAGAAAAAAAATCCCTAAAAATATCACATTTTTTATAGGGAAAAAAAAAAGCACAGGGGCAAAAACATCTCAAAGGAACGGCAAAGGCTAAAAATAGACACAATATTGTCACTTTCATTATCAGCCATGTCTACACACACAAGAAGTAGTATAACTCCGAGCGACTTCAGGATGAAGTGTTTTCCCCTCCGTGTTAGTTTTGGGTTGCAGGGGAGCATCGCAGAGAGGGGATGGCACAGGTACTAATTTAATTGTAGCAAACCCTCTGTCCTCTGCTTAAATCTAAAACTCCTACCAGCAGGCCGGCTCATGAGACGTTGTAACACCCCAAAGCAAACACTTTGCCTATTCAAAGTTTCAAAAATGGCCTGATAAAGGTTACTTGTCTAAAGATTTCAGAAGGTCAGATAAAACTTGGTGTGGCCACAAACCGGCTAAAAGCAACCTCTGCCATATTTACCAAGAAGTTTAAAAATCAAGCCCCAAACTATCCCAAAAACTCAGTGTTTAGGCGCATTGTTTTATTTGCAAGCACCACCGCCTGAGCTCGAAGCCCTGCTTTTATTTCAGGTGACATTCCTGACATCTTCCTCATACAGGAACCACTAGGAAAAAAAGCCGGGAAACCTGCGCTTCCCCAAAAAACATCCTCGCCTCCCCAAAAACACCCTCACCGACCCTGCCACCGGGTCACCCGGGTTGTCCCACCCTGGGAGAGGCCCGGGGCCAAGCACTTGTGGTCGCCCCATGGCCAGGTTCACCCCACAGCCAAGGGTTGCCCCGAACCGGGGTTCACCCCACCGCTGCCCCCCTCAGCCGGGGTTACGGGGCGAGCCCCACACCCCAAAAAGCAGCTCGAGGGGCAGCCGCCAAGGCGGCCCGGCCCTCACCGACCCCCAACCTCTTTGCCCGGGATGGAGACCCTCACTCCCTCCTCACCCCCAGCCCCTCCAAGGGGGCCCTATTCCCCTCCGGGCCGGGAATACACCCGCACCCTCTCCCGTATGGAGGAGTGGCGGCGGCGAGGCGGGCCCAGGCCGCGGTGGTGCTGGCCGCGGGTGCTGGCCCCGGTGCTGG
>VXBW01005980.1:133-27777 GCA_013400375.1 Thinocorus orbignyianus
CTTCCAGGATCTGAAGGGAGCTCCAGGAGAGCTGGAGAGGGACTCTTGGTCAGGGAGTGGAGTGATAGGACAAGGGGGAGTAGTTTTAAACTGGAAGAAGGGAGATTTAGATTGGATATTAGGAAGAACTTCCTTGCTGTGAGGGTGGTGAGGCACTGGAAGAGGTTGCCCAGAGAAGCTGTGGCTGCCCATCCCTGGAGGGGTTCAAGGCCAGGCTGGATGGGGCTTGGAGCAACCTGGTGTGGTGGGAGGTGTCTCTGCCCAGGGCAGGGGGGTTGGAACTGGATGATCTTGAAGTTCCCTTCCAACTCTGACCATTCTATGATTCCTAACAAACCCCTTCACAAAGTATCAGTCGCCAAACTGCCATTTACCTAGTGCTCATCTGCAGTCTTGCCTCTAATCTCAGTGCATGCTACTGTACATTCTCCACTTCCGACCCTCCAACAGGGCAAATAGTGAAATTCCCTGCCCTTGGTTGTTCCAGCAATAAGGATAAGCAAGGGTGTCTCTTCACCATCCCTTGGGATCATCAGGTCTTATCACTGCACGAGTGAACAGTTTTCTGAACAACGTGCTGTTAATTTCAGAGTTGGTTAGAAAAGGCCCAGCTAAAAAAGTAAAACTGTATAACAGAAAATTGGTTCATTTTACCTCAAACCACGACAAAGTATCACAAGCAGATGACTCGGCACCGACAGAAAAAGGTTGCATAGACATGAACAACTTGTCATTCACCTTCTCGCTGCCAGCACAGATTCAGCTTAGAGCCTCAATTCATTAAGTAGAGAGCCAAGCATCATTCATGCTACAAACACAGCCTGTACGCTCCATCAATATTCCTCCCTCCTCAAGAAACAGCAAGAAATATAGGAAATCCTCTGCTAACCCTTTAGAGCTGCAGCTGCTGGCAGCAGCCAAGAAAGTCACAGGCATGTTTGACAAAACTTGGCATCCACAACAAATATCTTTATAGTATTAATTAGGCTGTAGCGAAGGGTTTAGGAACACGGGTGTGATTATGTGAGACAAAGATGGTATTGAGTAAAGGAAGATTTAACTGCACTCAAACATCTGAAGATATTTACTGAAATGCTCATTGTTGGAGAAACAGCTCCTCAAATACAAACAAACATGCAAGTTAACAGTGGGGGATTTGCATAAATAATTGTCTTCGTGGGAAAGCAACTGTTTAATTTTCCTTTTAATTGTTTCTTCTGTATTTTTGAAATTTTATATATATATATACACTGCAATTTAGTATATTGCACTTCATGTAATTTTTGTACGCATTTGAAGAAGCAAGCCTCAAAACTTACATCCTCATTAAGCACATTCCTCATGAAGGGTACAAAGGTGCTTCCAGGTCTCACTGCCACTGAGAAGACTAACAAAAACCTGTCAGACTCAAGAACCATAATGATATGCTCATAATACTGCAAGTTTATAACTCAAAATATGCCAGCACAAACCTTTGCCTATCTTTTCCCTCACTCAGGATGTGGACAAGGAGGTTCCCAGAGCTGAAATGAAGAGGGACCTGTCAGCTAAAAGCCAGGACGTGGCAACTATACAGTGATTTATATTTGAGGATGACAAGAAGCCTTTCAGTGGGATGATCAGCCCCTCAGGCTCAGCGCAGAGAGGGGCACATGCCTTCCCGACTTATCCCTAATCGCACACGAGAGAGGTCCAGCAAAGGTGCTGAGGCAGATACAAGAGACAGCATGTCCACCACGCTGATGAAACCACTCTGGCTAACAGACAGGAGTTTTTGGAGGGAAGGGAGAAGGCAAATGTACAATCTGGAAAGCTTTTATTGCTCCTGGTTTCCAATTCCAATGGTTTTTACTGTCCTGTACAAGAACTAGTCTGCCCCCAAGCAGAATGACCAGGAATCTGATTTTTTTCAGCTGCAAGCATGCCTTCAACAAAGTTAAACTTAATACAGCTTTCAGTCCATCTTTTTTAACATCAAACATCAAAATATCGTTGAACTGTTCAACATAGTTAAGAGATTTTATCTTGAAAAGACACGGTTCATTTGCAGTGACAAGCCCTTCTTCTACAACACACACTCATATCAAGTTTCCATAAAATTATTGATGCTATTTAATAATCTTCTCTTGGATTTTCTGTTCCTGGAGCCCTATCCTGTTAAAACACCACCAGGCACAACAGGAGCAGGTTACCAATGAGGAAGGAAAAAAGAAGATGCTTTTTTACACTAGGTCCTGGTTACATATATTGGACAACAGACAGGCTTTGATATGCATTTCAAAACACATCTTTTTTCCACTCACTCCTTTCAATTATTTTTTGGGTGAGCTGTAAGCAGTGAAACTAGCAAAACTGAAGGGACAATGAGTATTCAGCAGCACCTGAAGATCTGTCATTACTAACAGCACACAAACCTGTTTGTCTAGAAACGTACGTCACAGCGAGGACCGAGTAGCAGAACACCTTAAACTTGCCTTGACAAGCTAAGAAATAAGCTAGGACATGTCTCTTCAAAACAAGGCTATTCTTTGCCTTTTCAAAAAAATCACCGCCTTTTACACACGTGCTTTTTAGAAAGGAGAAGGGCTGACATCCATATCCCACATCCAAGGGCACGTAATTGCTCAGAAGAAAAATGCTGGGTTTTTTTTATTTTTATTTTGACTCACATTGAGTATTGTATCCTAAGCCAATAACACCAGTGGAAAACTAAACTCTTACCAAGTAGCTTTTTCCCCCTTGCATATTGGATTTTTTTCTATATGCCATTCATTTTTTGTTTACTGATCTTTCAAAAAGGCAAAATGGTTCATTTGTTTTGAGAAAAAACATACATAAAGACTTTTGTAAAAAGAACTACTACAACATTCGAGATTCTTTGTACTAGCCCCTTTAAGGCAATGTACACATAATTTCCTTGTGTCCTCGTTTGCTTTTTCCCATAAAAAATTTCTAAATACGGGGAAAGTTGTAACAACCACTAATATTCCATATACCTTTCTCATGTTTAGTGTAGTTCCAGATCTAGCAAAGATTAGTATCTATTCAGTTCAAGACTAATGAAAATATTTAAGAAGCAGGTAAATTTAATCACTGAAACCTTCATTACGGAGCTGAGAAAAAGAATTCTGTGTAAACTAATCCATGGTTTTTAAAACTGCTGAGCAGCTGCCTGTTCTCACACACCCTAAACTCCAACTATCTGTATTTAAACGCAAAGCTTGACAGTCTTAACACCATCCTCCTTTCTCCTACAACAGAAAAGGGGATGCTGATCAGAACTGGGTCTTGGCCTGATGAGATCTCAGATGCCAGCCAGATTCCATCCTATCATGTCCCCTCTGGTGACACACAGCCCATATCGTTGGGGCAGAGAGTGTAAAGGAGAAGAGAAAAACGGGAGCCCTTTACACAATCCTGCTGTTTGAAGCCTAAAAGCGTATGGAGCATGCCAGCTTCCAAGGGAGCCAGTCCCGAGCTACCTTCTCCTTCCATTGCTGTTGGCAAGAAGTCACTAGATGTGGATACACAAAGAGCTGGAGAACATTAGGAAGGGAGATAGCACAGAACAGCAAAACACACACTGCACTTACACATTCCAAAATGATCCCTCTGGATATTTTTCTTAATTTTATATGAAACTTACATAGATTTTATCTTGCTGATAGCGCTGGAATAAGTTGTGCATAATGGAACCTTCGTGGAGATCTACAAGTGCTGCCATGTCTTCCACGCTCTCCGTGCTCGTTTGATGCATAGGCGTTACTTTTTGGTGCGTGATCGTGCTCTGTTTGTAAGTGAATACCTGGAAGAGGGGAAACAGAAAACACAACCATCAGAACACAAATTCAAAAACTATCTGAGAAAGGAGCTTTCATACCCAGTCACATTCCCTATCCAGTTTATCAGTGTGCAGACTTGTAAAATACAACACTCTGCCCACCATACCTTCTTCTGCAGCCTCTGTGACAGTAACCGAAGCCCCAAACACATACACAGGGGGCCTATGAAACCAGTAAATGCTGACAGTGCACTGAGGACTAGAAGGTCTTTTCCTTTTTAAGGGCAAATGTAAACTCGTTTCACACTGGACTTTAGCAGGACAAAAATAAACCCAGAAATAATTATTGCCAACAAATCCAAAACCAATCAAACAAAAGCCCACCCCTTACAGTAAACTCCACTTAAACTCAGATTACTCTGGGAGGAAATGTTTTACAGTGCAGAACAGAAAATGAAAATTATTGCTTCAGCAGGCTGCAAGTGTTTATACATTTGATCTGAAATCCACTTAAAAGATTCCATTCAATTCTCTGGTTAGGACCACTACTGGGTTTGGTCATTATTCCCAACGTGAGCAGCACGCTAAGCTCAGTGTGCTGAAAGTGTTTGAAAATGAATGGGTGAATCGATTTCTAATTAATGCACTTTTGGAATGAATTTCTGAAGCCAGTTCCAAAGAGATAGTAAAAGATCTAAAAAATCCACAATTTAAATACTCAGAAAGCACTTCAACATACCTTCTGTAAAAACATCACAAGTAGGCTCAGAAAATGTACATATCCCCAATCTAGTTAAATACATTTTCATGAATAGTAGTGATAACACGAAGACTATAAAAGAAATAGCTTCCAAATTCAGCTTACTAGGGTGGGCAGAACACTCCATAATCACCAAGCACATTTTATGAACATAAAGAATTACTAAAAGTGCACTGAAAAAAGTGGTGGGACAATTGACTTGTAAGCCACTGTTTTCTCATCTTTGGGTTGGTTGTTCTCACACTTCCAGCTCTTCCATGCCTCGCCGCCTTGTTTGGGTGAGGAAACAACTCTGTGAGATATCCCCCAGTGTTGACCAGCTAGAAGACACACCAACTGGTCATAAAGGCTTCCACCCAGACCAGAAAAAAAGAGACTCTCTTCCCCCAATGCTGGGGAGTTGTTTTGCCTTTACTTTTAATTTTTAACAGTCACACATCTTTCAAATTTCCTAAACCCACTGTAAAACTTGGTCAAAATCATCTAACCAGATCAAAGTCATTAGATGGGGCAGCAGCATCACATGCGCAGACCATGTCTCCTTGAAATGGTCTTTTAGCAGTCCTGCTGCTCAAGCCCTGAAAGGCCAACTTTATTTTATTCTGTCTCGACTCACGCCTTTATTGGGATAAGGATGTGAAAAAGATACCTTGAACTTTATCGTTACTAATTAGAAGGTCACATTAGGAAATATCACAGCAGATGAAATCCTCAGGAAATAGGAACCAAGAACCATTCTGTGGGGTCAGCACACAGAAAAGGAAGATGAATGAGTTGGCTCCTGAACTTCAAGAGGAGCCTGTTGGCAGAGCTCAGGAACGTCCATCCTCAAGAATCTTGCCAGCATTTCTGGAAGGTCAAGTAAAACATGCAGGAAACTTGGAATAAGATTTAAGACGAGCCTAAATGAGGATTCAACAAAAATTTCTTTCCTCTCAAAATATAAATGGCCCAAGATAAGAAACATGCTGAATACAAGGAAAACTATAAATTAAACCCAAAAGAGACAGCACGCAAAATAAGAACTCTAAAAGTCATTATGGAAGTGAAAATTAGAGGTTGAGATAGGAAGGAGCAATCCAAAGAGCAACAACAACAACAAAAAAAGAACAAGCTCAAGAAATACAAGACAAAACAGCAACCTAGCTAAACAACAGTAAAAGAGCATTTCACCAGGAAAGGGAAACACCACTTCAAAACCACCCAACTACCCCCACCACGGCTTACTGGTGTTGTGATAAACACGCCAAAAAAGGACTCAGATGAGGAAGCAACCTGAAAAGCCAGGGAACCAATGCTACCAAGTTTCCTGGGTAACGTGATAAAAAGCTGCAAGAGGCACTCTAAAGTTTGGAAAGTAACATAGGAGGGAACTATCAGATGCCCAGATATTAGGATATTATTTGCTGAAATGAGAACCCCAGTCAAGGGCTGGGGTAGTGCTGTTTTGTGTGTCTCGAAGAAGAAAGAAAGAAAATAGGTCTGAAAGAAAGTAATCGCATACTGCTGAGTCAGATTTCTTTCTCTAGTGAAAACGGAAAGATTGAAGAGACAGGTGAGTGAAGACAGGAATACTTGAATGAACATTAAAATAGGGCGACATACAGAAAGTGTGGAGACAAACCGTACTGGTCTGGTTGTGACAGCCTGTTTCAAACCTTTGGTGATACGACTTCGTATGTCTTTTCAGAAATTAACAGAATTATTAGCCCCATTCTATTCTCTCCCAAGTTGGGTAAAATTCATCAGCCTTGCTGTGACATGGACATAACCAGAGCAGTGTCAAGGTCCACCTGCTCAACAAATCTGATACCTGTAGCTTTAGGACAACACGTCAAGCCCAAGACACTGAGAGTAAGAACTACACTTACACTTCCCAAAAGTACTAGCCAGATGACAAAGCAGGAAAGGTAGAGAAAAGTAATTCATCATCTTACACAGACAGCATTAGTCTTAGACATGGGAAGAAGGAAGAAGAAGTTAGAGGGAAGTCCTCAGCAGTACACCATCTGGATGGCATCCCTCCAGCATGCTGAGCTTGGAAATGGTAGAGCAACACAAATATATAAATATTTTCATGCAGAACTTTCTGTAAAGCCAATGTCTCCTAAACCACACCCTAAAGCAAAGGCATACAATGAAAATGATGGCTTTAGCAAGTACGTATATAGATTTCCCTATTCATAAATACCCCATCAATTCATAAACACCACATCTATTCATAAACACTGCTGCAAGAGCAGTGCAATATTGTACTCCACAATGTGCAAGCATTTGTTAGATGAGTGTATCTTTATATTTGGTTCAGAAAAGCATTTCTTGTCCTCCCTGCAATTTGGAATAACTAGTATTTTACATGAATATACTCTTCTAAAACTATCAGTAAGCAAGTAAAGAAAACAACCCTCCAACAAATCAGGAGTTTGAGGCATATGACTGCAATTAAATTAATTTCACTGATGCTTTTAAAAGAGCATGAAAACCACCAGCACGAGGACCTTAATATTTCCCACTTCTTTATGTTGAAAATGACATTTTTATCCGGTGCAATTAATCTGGCATGAGAAAAAAAAAGAAGAAGTCTTTCAAGCATTCCATTTAAGGGGAATATCGCAAAACAATGTCTAATTAATTTTGTGCACTGACAAATTACCCTAAGCTCAAGATCTAGTGGAAACTGTATTTTAATAAAAGATTTAATTTGTAATACAATTTATTAACATCAGCAAAGAACGTCAGAGTGAGCCCTCCACAACAGGCGTACACACACTTAGCCTCTCAGTGTATCATTTCATGACATGATGCCAAGTGACAAAAATCCCTGCTTGAATAAGGTCATTAAATAGTATCAAGGGATTTCACAGCAGTTGAGTCAAGCGAGTTTAGAAGAATGCTGAATTAACTGCTGAATTGGGTAAAGCACATCAAAAAGCTCCGCACAATCCCCAGTTCTTGTGAAAGCTAAAAAAAATACCGCAGTTTGGCTTCCCAGCCTGCACTGAGCCAACACAACTGAATCTCTCAGGGTGCTTTTTGCAAGCAGTTTGGGTTTTGGGCCTAATGCTGATGATCGATACTGGATGGGAGGAAGGCAGAAGGTGCTCTAAAAGTTTCCTAATGAACAATTTGGTATTTGACTTATGACTGAATCTTCATCATTTTAGAATCATAGAATCTTAGAATGATTAGAGTTGGAAAGGACCTTCAAGATCATCCAGTTCCAACCCCCCTGCCCTGGGAAGGGACACCTCCCACCACACCAGGTTGCTCCAAACCCCATCCAGCCTGGCCTTGAACCCCTCCAGGGATGGGGCGGCCACAGCTTCTCTGGACAAGCCTCACCAAGCAAGATTTCCAAGCAGTTTTTTATTTAAGGGCAGAAATGGGTTTCTCTGCACCTTGGAAGCCCTGACCAAGCTAGATCATTACTGAATTTGCTCAAAAAGTTTACATACTGTAGGCATTTTAAAACAGTTCTTCCTGTACAGTGACCTGAATCTTCCTGGGCCCCTTCCAAGCGCAGCTCCCAGTTGGTCCAGGCTCAGGTCTCTTAATTAAAAGACTTCACCACTGATAACACGTGCCAGATGTGGTGGCATCCGATCGATGTCAAGTACTGCCTACTGTGGTGCTGGGGAAGAGGTACCCAGCTTAGCACATCCCTGAGCAATAAATGCAATAAATAAAGAGGGAGTATTTTGGTAGGGGTAACAAATGAAGTAACCAGCCTCCCTTCGCTGCCCTTTTCTACAGAAGAAAACTGCTTAAGAGCCCTAGATGTACTCTGTAGACTGCAGGGTGTTACAGAAGGTAGTACCAATATTCACAGTCGGAAAACGGAAATATCAAAGTCTTGTAACACACTCAATTTAAATTAAGTCGCTCAAATCCATGTAACATAAAAAGGCAGTTTAAATGTCAAATTCAATAAGATAGGGAAGGGGAAAGCAAAGACATATTGTAGATGTTATCTGGGAGACAGGTTTACAAACAACAGAAGATACAACCAACCAGCCAAGCAAACTTTTTTCAGTAATGTCCACGATATTAGCAAACCAACTACTGCACCCAGCACACGGACATCAGAAAGCAAAGCTCATCATGACCCAAAACCTGAACCCATCAGACTTCCCGTGGTTGCCCCATGGGTGGCTCTATGTAAGTTTTTCCACAGGGTTAATGCCAACTGTTACAGTGATGCCCAGGAAAATCCACATGACTCAACAGTAACTCCAGAGGACTTGGCTCATATATTCAAGACATCAGCGCCCTCAGTTTTCTCAGGCATCTTTTTTACTTACGGTCACTGACCCCACAGCAGAAAGATGAGCACAGACCAGCGAAATACACAGGATTGTACAGAGAAACATCCACTTAAAAATAGCAAATTTTTTTTCATTCTCTGCTGTTGGTCTGAACTGAGGATCATCATTTGTGTTTCCCTCATGTTTAGAAGTTAAAAGAATGCAATAAATTTTACAAAATGTCTTTATACATGAGTCCAAGCAGAAAAAAGAGAGGCCTTGGGCTCACATTACAAGTTGTGGAATGCAGTGTTCCAGGGAGAAAAATAAATCACGACAAGCCCAAGGACCCAGAGATGAAAAACAAAACCAAAAATCTCATAGTTTGCTCTTTTTCCTAGAGAGATCTACTGTCTAAGTAGATACTTAGAACAAAGAACAAGGAGACTCTCTTATAAATCAAAAGCAATTTAAGACCAAGTGCAAAGCAGATTAACTACTGACATTTTAAATTCTACAGTTAATCATGACAAGAGTGTGACCCAGGTGATGTTTTTGTCCAATAATTTACTATTTCTCTGTAACAGCTGACCTTAGACACCCGTTCTGTCGCCTCAAAACAACCTTTCAGGCAACAAGATGTACACGAGCACATGCTTTAAAGCAGTATAATTTTATCTTTTTCAAAGTAACAAAAAAACCCCAAAACCAAACCACAATGAAGTTTCTTGTCTACTAAGCCATGGAGGAAAACAAAATAATTTTATGCAAGACATAGAAAAAAGAAATATTATCAACTAAACTAGTATCTTTACTTCTGTGAATAACACTGGCCTTTTCTCCAAGACGATGTGCCACACATATTTCAGTGAGAATCAGCTTACTTCTTACCATCCATTTTACAAAACTCCTCCCCATTTACCCTGGGAATCACCTCCCTCCTTAAGCTCCCTTCCCAGTTAGATGCTAATCTTGACCACTTATACAAAATGTCTATATGTCCACTTTGCACATTACTGCACCTACGTAGCCCATAAATTGTGTATAATCCTCTATCCTCTAATCCTTACTCCCTGCTCATTTCAGTTCCAGACATTTTCAGTCTTCGTCCTTTCTCCTGTCAACCTAGATAATTCCACAATTCTATGAAACTTTTCCAAACTCTTCCCTTTACTCCCCCTTTAATAACACCTCTCAGACTTGCTGGGGTCTGGGACATCTTGGTCAGGAGCTTCTCCTAGGTTCAAGTGCTGGAAGCCTGTCCTGGTACCTTCCCCACCTCCAGCAGCACCTCTCCTGAACGGCTTTCCTCTGACAACTTTTGGGGTTTCACAGTGGTGCAGAATATCCCTCTTTTCTCCCAAGCTCTGTCATGTGGGAAAACACACTGCCAGGACAGCAGTCCCAACCATCACCGCTGCAGAGCTCAGCAAACCCACTCAATCACACCTCTTCCTTGCTTCACTATGGGTTGACCACTGTCAATAAGCTTTTCCGATCAAGACTTCCCACCTAATGCTTATGCCATAAGAGATATTTCAAGGCAGTTTGTTCCACACAGGGACCTGTTTCCGTTTGTGGAATAGCTCTATCATCAAGCACAAACAAGCTTCCAATTACAGGCTCGGTGCTTCTGACCCTTCAACTGGGCTTGCCTACACAGACAATAATGAAATTTAATTCAAATTAAACACATTGATTTTACCTAGACTATACTATATTAAGCCTCTAGGCGGTCCATGTTAATTCTCATAAGAAAAAAAATAAAGTACATCATCTTTTACTTAACTTTCTTCACAAGTGACCCTGTACAACCTATTTATACGGCAACTGAAGACACGCAAGGCTCAATTTTTAAGAAGCCTATTTACAAATGGACTGCAGAAAATGTGAAACATTCCTGGCATGCCACCAGCACTTGCTTCACCAAGCACCAAGTGCTCCTTTGTCTTTCTTGAACCAAGAAGTGGAGGGATGGCAGCTGCCCAGGCTTTCCCAGACCAAATGAAGTAGTCCAAAGGCAGGACACAGGAGATGTACCACAAGATGGGCATTCGACTCCCTGCCAGGCAGTTGACCAACAGCAAAGTCTCAACTGGAAGCCCCCAAACCAGGGAAGAGGTCTCTAACCTGCAGGGCACTGGGAGATGAGGTTGAGAGCAGATCCCAGCAGGTACCAGAGGAACGGAGGAAGGCACGGATCAACGATCCTCATGAATTCAATACTCCATCTGGCTTGGGACAACCCACCAAAGGCAGCCCTGATAGCCCACACCCCATCCCAAAAGTCAGCGTTACTGAAAGCAGCCCCGAGTAACCAAATCTAATGACAATGCTCCTTTTGCTTTCATTGCTTATCACCTTAACTAGCTCTGGGGACAAAGGGATGAAAAGCAAACGGTTTCCTCTTCTCAGAAGGAAGACCAAAACACTAAAAAACCCACAAAAAAGCTTTCTCTCTCATTTTCTACACAATGTAAAGTGCATCTACGGATGATGCCAGACACTTGAAAGCATTAGTTTGACTTTCAACATCAGTTAGAGCTCAAACGAAACTCTCAATTTCAAATTCATATTTATTCAAATGAGATAAACAATGAATGTTTGCAACTGAATGAACAAGGTCACATTTGAATAAAATGCCTCACTATCAAGAACTGGAACAACTCTGTTCAATAAACAGCCTACAAACTACGCCAGGTTTTTTTTGTTTTTGTTTTTTTTTTTTTTTAGGCACAAAGCAATTAATAGATTTTTTTCTTTTTCTAAAAAAGAAGGAAAAGAAGAAAAAAAGAAAAAAAAACCTCACAGGCAGCTGACTAGACCGCTTCTGAGTTAAGAACAGGAGCACCCTGTGTGTGGTGCCACAGTAAGGAAACCACAGGCAAGGCTTACATGGGAGCTGGAGCTCTGAGGGGCCATCCACCCAAAGCAAACAAACCTCACCAGAAAAGACCATACTCCAACAAGACCCTCTGAGACACCAAATAAAACCTGCACAATACCATCACAAATCTTTTGGCTTCCCTCCTTCTAGGTTCATCTCTTCCCATGAACCAACCCAGCAACAGGTGCTTGAGGCTGGTGGGTCAGTACTGGGACCAGTACTATTTAACATCTTTGTCGGAGACATGGACAGTGGGATAGAGTGCACCTTCAGCAAGTTTGCCGATGACACCAAGCTCAGTGGCGCGGTTGACACGCTGGAGGGAAGGGATGCCATCCAGAGGGACCTGGACAGGCTGGAGAGGTGGGCTAGTGCAAATGGCATGAAGTTCAACCAAGCCAAGTGCAGGGTCCTGCACCCGGGACGTGGAAACTCCAGGCACAAATACAGGTTGGGCAGAGAATGGCTGGAGAAGTGCCCTGAGGAGAAGGACTTGGGAGTGCTTGTGGAGGAGAAGCTCAACACGAGCTAGCAGTGCACGCTGGCAGCCCAGAGACCAACCCCATGCTGGGCTGCATCAAAAGAAGCATGACCAGTAGGGCAAAGGAGGTGATTCTCTCTCTCTGCTATGCGCTCCTGAGACCCCACCTGGAGTCCTGTGTCCAGCTCTGGAGTCCTCAACAGAGAAAGGACATGGACCTGTTGGAACAGGTCTCCCATGTCTGGGGACTGCACATACCGGGATCCTGGTTCACACACTTTGGTCAAAGGGAACTCTACTCACTCTGTGTGGAGCCAGCTGAGATTTAGCTCCAGCCTAGACTATGAAGTATGAAGCATCTTCTATGTGTAGACTATGCTTTTCTTGCCAATCCATATACAGGACAAGGCACCCACCATCATGTCTTCTTACTTAACTGCCACAGAGAGCCACAACCCTTGTCAGGAAGAAAATCTGAAACTTATTAAATCAGGGCAATTGGGACTGGCTTTCCACGCCCCTCTTCCCCAGTGGTGTAAGCTGCAGCAGGAGGAGAGCCTGCTGCCAGAAAGAACAAAACAGGTTTGGACAAGCATGAAACAAAGCCGATAGCAGCTGAGGCAGTCAGGCATTTTTCACTATAACCATGAAACCCAGACCCACACCCCGAGAGGCCAACCGGCTCCCATCAACTGAGATCCTTGGCCCCACGCACGGCTGGAGTTGCAGGGTTCCCACCACCACATGTCAACCTTTGCCAAGCTGGAGGAGCCAAAGTACCACTGAGACTTCATTTATTGTATCTTCAAGTCTTCCTGTTGATTTTGGGGTTTTTTTCCCCCAGTTTTTTGTTTGCTGTTCAGGGAGGAAACCACAGAATTGACGTTCTCCAGATCTCCTCTGCCCAAGGACCATTCTGGTTTAAGAACAACCAAGCCAGATGAATATATGACAATGGTTCGATCATCATGAAACTATGGTGAAGAGTAAGGCGAGCAGTAGAGTAAAAATAAAAAGGGGGGTGGGGGAGACACCAACAAACATCTAATAAAGAAACCCAAAAACTCCTACTGTATCTTGTTTTTGCAGAAATGAGGGGGAGGGAAGACTTGAAATGTGTAAACTCACAGGAATTTCAGATTTTTGTCTGGTCATATGCAACTTTCACTTGTAAAAAAATACTGAGCTGGACACGAATGCATACTTACCCTGAAGTTCAAAATCTTTACGTCTAGACTAGGGCACAAGAGAAACTCTGCTTAGTTACAAGCAACACAACACAGTCGTCTTCTAATCTGTACTGAATAGAACCATTAGTCAGACTGATTACATAGCCAGGCACTAATTACTTAGGTTCTCTGAAATGCACGCTAGTAAACTTGATTATTACTCAAAGCATACGTTGTTAGGTAGGTCAGAGCGAGCTCTCTACTTGATAAAAAGCTTTTAAGGAAAAAAAGGCTATAAAAATTTACAGTGTCTAGCACAAAGATTGAAATACCTCTTGGAGATAATGAAGCACAAATATAGAAACACTACTACATTTTAATATGTCTGGTTTGGAGGAAAACAGTATTACAGTCTTTTGCTTAGTGAATAAATATACCAGGCCCAAGAGCTGCAAGAATTCACAGAACGGCTTAACAAAAGCTTTTCTTCTGTCTCAGACTCCACAACAAATTCCCCTTTTTACATCCTTAAAGATAATACTGCATGTATGACCGTTCACTTTCTGTTACTGTGAAGGTAAGAATCTCTTTTCATTGCACTTGGGAAAAGCCTATGAATGTTAAATACCTTAAAGCTTTTAAACAACAACAACAAAAAAATACAATAAAGACTGGTAGAAGGTTTGAATACGGCCGGTCTTGGCCCTTCTCCCGTAGTAGAGTTCTATTAAGGAAAAAAATAAAATAATAATAAAAAAAAATTAAGTGGCACTTCTAGAACTTTCCCGGGAGACTGTAGCACCCATCAGTCATTGCAGGGCATGAATCCACAGATACAGGCAGATGGAATGGTCAAGAGATGCAACACCTTTCAAGACCATGTCATAAGTCTTATTATACAGCATGGATATTGCTCTGACATGTGTGAGAGTATGCATACCGGTAACAAAACCAAGTTGCTCCTGGCTCCAGAAGTTGGAGAGGGTGTTCTGCAAGTCACTCCCGTAAAATCAGCATATAACTGTCTGGTTTGCATTTGAACTACAAACCTCAAGTTTGAGAAGCAAAACAGCGAGTTTAACATGTAAGAAGGTGGCCTCCTTATTAAAACATAATTTTCCACAGCTACCCTGTGCTTACATTTGAATTGCACACCAATTAGTAGGTTATGTGTATGTTGCAGAAGCCCAATTACACATTGGTTCCCAGGGTACCAGCAAAGAGCAATTCATAGAATCTGGTTTTGCCCCCACCTAAGGGCAGTTGTTGTTGTGTCCGAACTATGAAAGAGGCAGACAAGAAAGATGTCTTGTATTCAGAGAACTACTTGGTAGCTTTACACATAACCATAATAATGTTTATAGGCCTAGAAAGAAAAACTCAAGCTTTTGCTGCAAAGAAATGTACACCACCGTTTTTCTCTCTTTGTACGGATACTGTTGTTTATTATTGAACTCGCCTTGACAACCCTCATGCACATGAAGCTGTTTAAAGCCCCACTCTGTATCCTTTAAAATGAGGGTCGGATGCAAGTTCAACAGGAAATATGGGGAGATTAAATTGACACGGTACTAAAAACAGATTAGAAGCAGCAGATTAAAACTGGACCACCTCTTCCGATTGCTTGCATGGAAGGAAATGTTGTGAGATACAAAAGACTGTCATGTCCACGTGTGTATCAGCAAATGGCATTGCCCTCCACTTACCTCCCCAGGCTACTGTCCACCATCCAAACAGATGTACTTATTATGATTTCTGGCAAGTATCACATCTTAAAACTCAGCTTTAGAGATCGACGGGAAAAACCCTCCTGCAAGTGAAAAAAGGCTGTCTTTTCCCATACCAAAATCAATGTTCTTTTCCCTGGAGATACCACCCAAAACCCAGTCAACTTAATGAGCAGTGTAACACACGACTTTTTCAAGGGTACAGTTGGCATACCAACTAGTTATTATTATTAAAGGTACTTATAGTACATAGGTCTTAATGTGAAACAGTTTCAGAGAGTCGGGAGTAAAGCAGCATGCCCACCATCCATCCACCTGGGATGTAGAAGGAAACAAAAGTACTAAGTGATTTCATCCACACAATTTACAAGCTGATGGATGTATTTTTTCCTAATGTGCTGCAATAGAGCAAACAAGCTGCAAGTTTGAAAAATCCTCCTTCAGAAAAAAACACCATACCATTAGACAAAAAAAAAAAAAAAAAAAGGTAACCATTTAATTTAACTACCCAGGACCCTAACTAACATCACCTTTTCTGACGAGTATTTACCCAATGTGGTCCATGCAATTTCTCCCTGCTCTCCTGTCTCCCCTGTGTATGCTTCAGAACTGAGCCCTAGGTTTAGACTCACTGGCCAAATGCATCAGCTTATTTCCATGCATAAACTCTCTCCTGCTCTGACAACGCAATGATTTTTTTATTACATGTACCATCAGTCTGGCAGATTAAATCAGAAGTTTCTATAAACAAGGGCATGTTTCTATCCTACAGCCAAAGATTAGGAAGTTAGAGATCATTTAATCTGAGCAGCTGTATAACATAGAAAACAGACATACCTAGATTTGATTTCTATATAGCAAAGTCTCAGCTCTGAAATATTGCAAATCTCTTTCCTTCCCCCTAAAATACCTGGCATTTATCTGTTTGGATACTGCCTTTTGTTATGCACAACATTAATTTCAATGAGCCCCAAAAACTTTTCTTCCAGCACAGAAATTTCTCGTACAAGATTCATGGCTCCCAACTCTTGCTCCACTGATTTTTAAAAGCCTGGGTTTAGCAATGTTCTCTGTAGTACGTAGCCTCATCCCAGAGCCATTAGGTCCATGGCACTGATAATGTACCACAGAATACAACGTGCATGGAAAGCCATTATCAGTGGCGTGGGAAGCACCAAAGAGCCCAGGTGGACTCTAAAAAAGACCTAATCTCTTAAAACCCAAATGCTCTGAATTCAAGTACAAATTTATGCCTTCAAGAAAGTAGTTACTTCATGTCCAGTGAGTTACAGGCACCAGGTCACAGCTGGGACAAAAAGGTGAAAGTAAATCCAAAGAAGGACAAAAAAACCCCACACATCACTTTAGCAGGACTTCACAAGCCATCTCTGTGGCAATAAAATGACTCCAAATAAAAAACACACACTACCTGAAGAGAGTGAGGCATAACAAGTCAACTCAACAAGGGGTCATACTTCCCATTAACAGGAAAGCGATGGCACTCAGTGACTTCAGAGTTGCAGCCCCAAATATTACTTCAACAGAATACTAAAAAAAAAAAAAAAAAGTAAGGTGACGTGACAAATTAGTCATGCAGTATTGAGCTGACTTATTACCAGGTGACTCACAACTAATGATTGACTCTAAATCAACTGCAAAGTATGAAAAATGCTGTGATCCTACAAGAAAAAAGCCCTAAAATGTGTATTGCAACCTCTTTCATCACCAAAACATGCATCAGCACCAGCACTAAAAGGTTTCTTGCATTGTAACACAAATGTGTATAAAGTATTTAACATGCAACAGACAGTATTAACTAAAAGAATCGATGGAGAGGACCAGATGCATTCCATCCTTTCAGCACAACAGAATGCTTACCAACTATTCACATAAAATATTATTTATCTATCATTCTGCATTAAAACAGCTTCAAATACAAGTCTTTTCACTGATACGTTTTTTAACATCCACACGGACAAGATATGGGTGACCAGGCAAAGCACAGAAACACCTCCAACAGTCAGTTATATCCACAGAAGTTCATAGAATCACAGAATGGTTAGAGTTGGAAGGGACCTTCAAGATCATCCAGTTCCAACCCCCCTGCCCTGGGCAGGGACACCTCTCACTAGAGCAGGTTGCTCCAAGCCCCATCCAGCCTGGCCTTGAACCCCTCCAGGGATGGGGCAGCCACAGATTCTCTGGGCAATCTCTTCCAGGTCCTCACCACCCTCACACCAAAGAACTTCTTCCTAATATCTCATCTAAAGCTCTCCTCTTCCAATTTAAAATCCTTCCCCCCTTGTCCTTTCACTAGAGTCCCTGACAAAGAGTCCCTCCCCAGCTCTCCTGGAGTTCCCTTCAGATCCTGGAAGGCTGCTCTAAGGTCTCCCCGGAGCCTTCTCTTCTCCAGGCTGAACAGCCCCAGCTCTCTCAGCCTGTCTCAGCACCAGTATGGAATCACCCAACGCCTCAATTACTTCAAGACAGGTAGGTACAAGAAACTCATACTTGTTTCTGGTATGGCTTGAAAATCAGCCTTTATTGAAAAGAACATGAAAACTACTGTTATATTGGAAGTGCTCAATTCTGAGATTCACTCCTCCAAAAAGCTCAGTTAACCCAAGAAATCTGCTGACACCACCATCAAGAAAACTTGCACGCTTAGCAGATGCAACAGAAATACATGGTTTTATGCTTTTAGAGCCAATTACTACTATACTAATGGGAAGAAAAACCACTCCACAGGAGCATACCTGTAGAATACCCACTTATAGTAACTGCACAGGCATAAATGTGAGTGTGACGAAATAAAATATAGCCCTCACAATTTTTGCATTTGCTAGATTCCATTGCGGCTGAAATTTTCAAAGGAAATGGATCCAAAAAGAGAAGGGAGGCTCAAACTCAGGGGCTGGAAGTCAAGCACAGAATTGTGCTTGAAATCTGGCAAATGAAATACTGGGTGATCGTAAACAGGTAGGAAGAAACTTGGCAGGTTATGGATGCTTCCACAGATATCTAAATTAGAGCTCCTGACTCCACGTACCATTGCTTATGGAAGGTTTACAGCTAAGACTACCAGGAAAGACCTCTTGAGAGCAGAAGTCAATGAAAGCACATGCCCAAAGTACAACCTGTCAATTAGATTAATTCAGACAACAAAGTTGAAAAACCACTCATTTTGACCCCCTCCGTCTGCTACTGCTCAGAGCAAGGTGACTCAAAGCCAGGTTGGATGGGGCTTGGTTCAACTTGGTCTGGTGGGAGGTGTCCCTGCCCAGGGCAGGGGGGTTGGAACTCCATGATCTTGAAGGTCCCTTCCAACACTACCCATTCCATGATTCTCTGATTCAAGCAGCCCAGGTATACTGGATTGCTGACAGCGCGTAAGCAAACGCAGGTTTCCAAAGAAATCCACTTCTCGACATCAGAGGCTTTTCCTGTTAAGACAGGTCTGTGCTAGATCCTGCTGATGCAGCCCTGTGAATCACAAATACGAGAGATTTTTGCTAGTGGAGGCCCTTGACCTCAGCAGGATTACGCCAACTGTGCTTTTTTTTGGTGAGTCTTCTTTACTCTCAGGGCTACTAGGGTTACTTGTTTCAGGGTTAGTGGGCTGTTCCCGCGGCTGGGAAGTGTGAGCACATCTGCCAAAATCTCCTTCCAGCCCTCCGGGGCACAGTTCAATCCAATTAAAACAGGCACAAAAAGTAATAAAACTGAAAAACCATTCCCTTGGTGCTGTGGGCTCCAGCAGTCTCCAAATATCTTTCACCCTACTGCAGCATCAGCAACTAAAGTCAAAGCCTTCCCAACAAAGCTGTTTTGGCTGTTACCAGCATCACCTGGCCCTTTTCCACACGCGTCTGACACAAACCATTCCCCTAGTGGGGTCCCTGGACCTAAACAGGATTTTTCTGCCCAGTTTCAAGGAAACTAAGGATGGCTTTGCCCCCAGAAAATTCAGCCCTTAGCTTCAGGAGTGTCCTTCTACTAGTCCAACCACACCACTGCATTAGCTGAAGTTATTGTGCCATCCCTTCCCACATGGATATTTTTATTTTGACTTTGCACAAACCGCTTCCCAGAAAGTGGAAGATAAAAGTGCCGGAAGAAAAAAGCGGGCTGGGGGGTGGCAGCTTTATCAAAATAAAATGTTGGAATTGGTCCAGTGGAAGGCCACCAAGATGATCAGAAGGATGGTGCACCTCTCAGATGAGGGCAGGCTGAGGGAGCTGGGGCTGTTCAGCCTGGAGAAGGGAAGGCTCCAGGGAGACCTTGGAGCAGCCTTCCAGGATCTGAAGGGAGCTCCAGGAGAGCTGGAGAGGGACTCTTGGTCAGGAAGTCTAATGATGTTACAAGGGGTAGTGGTTTGAAATTGAAAGAGGGGAGATCTAGATGAGATCTTAGGAAGAACTTCTTTGCTGTGAGTGTGGTGACGCACTGGAAGAGGTTGCCCAGAGAAGCTGTGGCTGCCCCATCCCTGGAGGGGTTCAAGGCCAGGCTGGATGGGGCTTGGAGCACCCTGGTGTGGTGGGAGGTGTCCCTGCCCAGGGCAGGGGGGTTTGAACTGGATGATCTTGAAGTTCCCTTCCAACTCTAACCATTCTATGATTCTATGAAAATTCTAGTGTCAGAGTTTGTATCGCTGCAACCTTCATAGTCACGATTTGGCATACAGCCATCTTCAAACATGCCTCTGGTGTTCAGCAGATATTCTGTAAAACATCCCTCCAAAGGAGGTATCTGCATTTGGCAGCAGCTATCATTTCAGCAGAAAATCAAAGAGATCTATTTCTCTCAAATGTGAAAATCCTCCTCAAAGGACCAACAATGCAGGCACACATGTATCTACCCGATCTGGTGAGAAAGACAAGCTTGTCTGAGTTGAAGAAAGCCAAAATATGAGTTAGGATGCAAAGCCTCATCAACTCGAAAAGTGATCTGAAAGCTGTTTTGGACTGGCAGAGAGACATATCCCTGGTGCCAGGTGCTACAGGGAGATGCTCCGAGCGAGATACTGACCAGAGGGAATGGAGATATCCCAGCTGGAGCTATGGAGGCACGCACACAGCAACCTGCCACAGAGGAAAGGCCAAGGGGCAGGCTCCCAAAACACAAGGGAATTTTAAATGTTATCAACTCTTTGCCATCTCCAGTGCAAGATCAGAGGAGATAACACTGCCCAGGCAAGTTCAGGCAAGCTCTCTCCAGAACCGTTGCTGGATCACTGGGTGAAGAAGCAGGTTCGGACCAGCAACCAACAAATGCTGATTACCGGTGGGAAGAGGTTGTCAGGAGTACAGATTCTGGCTGCTCCAGCATCAGATACATGACTTCCATCCTGGCTGGATGCGAGATCCAGCCTGCAGGGATGGCAATAGGAGTCTCTGGCTAAACCCAACACATGCACTTGAAAACACAGTGCAGGTGTTGCCCCAGGAACTGCTCAACTTACCAGCAGCTGAAAAGTTCCTCTCAACTTGTAATGGGATGTATCCATTAGCATTTTATGTTAAGAAAAATGCTTACGCTCCCACAACTACAGTCCTTTTTCTGACTGCTCGCAAGACGAGAAGCTGCGGTACTTCTCAAGCAGAACATAAAAGCAAAGAGTGCTTTTTCTTTTTGACCCACAGACTTGTTTTCAAACACATAGTAAGAAGGAAAGGCAAGCCCTTTAGTTACGTTTTGCATGAGATCAGAGACCAAATCTCAGACACTGACCTCTACTGTGTAGCTCCAAGCACTTGTCATGGATTCAAGATATTTCAAACCAAAGTTCAAACTTCATCTGTACTCTAACAGTAAGAGATGGCTTTTCTTCCAAGCCTCTTCACGAAACTGTTGTTCAATAATGAGCTTTCAAAACTATGTCGAGTAGTAAAATTCACTGCTCCCTTTCTATTCATCTCATTATCCTGGCCTCTTGCTGTGCTTGCTCCTTTGAACGGATGGAGCAAGTATTAGCTTGATTTCCTACCACACATCAAGTTCTCAGCTGAGCTTAGCAATATACATCTCTAACAACTGATAAGATCTCTATTTGTTTACTATTAAAATGCATAAAGCTAGAGATTTTATTTTTACCTTGCATGGGACAAGAGAGCGTGAGCACACCTTACTTCCTGACGTGCTGAAACTTCTACACACAGATGTGACTGATAGGAAGAATTCACACTGAGGCCAAAACTCTCTTACCATAACAAAAGTGAAATTAATAGATCCACTAATACCCATATGCAGGAGATTAAGAAAACAAAACAAAACAAAAAATAAAACAGGAATACTGCTCTTGATGCATAACGGAAGGAAGCTTTAATACCTGAAGTTAGCAATAGCACTTTTTGACAAGAAAATTAAAGCACAAGCCCATTCTAAAGCAGTTAAAAAGCCTCCCATGTCATATTCCTGAGACCCTCCACATTCAAGCTGGGATAGCCAGGTCTGAAGTCAGGTGAAACAGCCTGAAGGAAGCCACGGAAGGGAGCTGGAAGAGGTGCTGCATGATTATGGAAATCACACCACTCCGGGTGACTCCAAACCCAGCCGACGTGCCAGGACAACACTGCCAGACACTTTGCTGTTGGCAAGCCTGTGCTAACACAGATGCTAAGCATTTTTTTTATTTGGTAGACTGGTAATTTTTTTCCCCTCTAACAGAAATGCAGATCACTTCTCGAGGTTCACAACTGGAAATTAGTGGATAGCATTCACTAACTCATTTCTGCCGCAGTCATGAAGGAACCTTGGCTGAAGACAACAGTCAGAGCCTGCCATCTGCATCAATACCGGGAAAAGTTAAAATATCAAGCATGAAAAACATGGCACTTCTCCCTCTAAAGCTAAGGATCTTCTCTTCTGCAAGTCCACAGGAGAAAGAGCCAGTCCAAATCTTTTTGAAGAGTGACAAAGGATTGCCACAATTATTTTCAGAATCCCTCCCTTCCGCGAGGAGGACAAGTCTGAGCCTATCAATATCCACCAACCTTGTTTTCAATAAGGGTAACAACCCCCACAAAATGTGTTTATTACAATTAACCACGAGGTTGGGGATAGGTTTGGTTTATTTGCTGCAGTGATTTGCAAAGCCAGAGCCGCGTGCTCAAACTATTACACAAAGCACTGGAGTCAGCAGGACCCAAGGTTCCACCTAACCAACCCATTCACTGCCTGACCTTGGAAGTCTATCACCTCGTCATAAATCTGCCGGCCAAGCTCTGAAAGTGGATGAAAGCAGGACTTCCCCCGTAAAACACACGCTGCGTCTACTTTGGCCTTTTGTTAAACAAATATAACGCCCCCACAAAATAAAACCAAAGAACTAAACAATGCTTTTTTCTTTTTTTTCTACATACAAAGCACTTTGTACTGTACAAAAAATGGAGTACTTTACCAAGTGGGAGGGAAATAGATGTAAATATTTACACATGTACTACAGCAAGCTGTTACTCTAGGGACATGTATGCTGGTAGCTGGATAATTCCAGGGCTACATTAGGATACTGATAATAAATTGGTTAGAGTTGGAAGGGACCTTAAAGATCATCCAGTTCCAACCCCCCTGCCATGGGCAGGGACACCTCCCACCAGACCAGATCCCTCAAAGCCCCATCCAGCCTGGCCTTCAACAAAGCCGCAAATGCTCAGAGCTTAATTACAGTTGATGAAACTACAAGGTTATCATCCATATATTATTTTTTTTTATTGCTTCTCTCAAACTCTTCCAAAAGGTAAATGTATTTCGGACTGTTAAGTAAGCCTGGAAGTACAGAGGGCAGCTATGCCTTATGCAACTTATGCTCCATTTGCATACCTGAGCTCCTGAGAAGGTTATAGGACACTGTTTTCAGACCAACACTTCTTCTCCAGTATTTCAATCAGTGACCCATAAGTCCAAATGCAAGTTAAAAACGGATTTCCAATCTGTGCTATGAAGGGAATGAGGTTGACTGGATCCCCTTGCACGTGGCAAGGTGTGGCTCTATTAACTCATGGGTATGAGCAGCTCAAGAGTGCAATTTATAAGTGATAAAGAAAGTCTAGAACTGCGTTCCTAAAGCTTTCTTGGAAGTTAATTTCTTCTTCCATTATAAAAATAAATCCATCCACCTGGAAACTTCTCCAGAAAAGAGAAGCAGTCACTTTCCTTGCTATCACTTTAAAGGTCAGCCTGTTTTACAAGCATCTCTGTGGTAGTGCTTGCCCCTAGTTTGCTAATCAGCTGTCCACTTCAAATCAGCCATTTCTTTCCATTTCCATAAATAAATAGAGGAAGCATGGCTTGTAACTGCAACCCTGAACCACATCTGATAAGCTGCTTAGTATTTACATAATGTCCACACTGGAACTGGCAAGTATATCACACTGTGCACAGTCTGAAGTCACGCAAAAAAATGCACAACTGGAGAGCAACTTCAGCAGCTCCAAATCCTTGTGGTGTCTGAACCTCTGTCTACTTCAATCTGCCTTATCTGCTCTAAGGACAGCAGATACAGTAAACAGTTTGTTTAGCTTGTGGAGAGTCAGATTGAAAGGATTTCACATTCAAACAGCACTGACTCAAGCAGTGATGCTCAAGGACTTTTCAAAGTGTGACTGCAGAGCTTATCAACAGCACAAGGTGAATACTGCTTGACTTAACCTTGTTTTCTTTAGCCAGTGCCTGGGGTTTTGTTCTAATCTAACATCAGTGTGACAACATAACTGAAAAAGTCAATCCTTAAATTAGAAAATTTCTGTAGGCTCCTGCTGTCCATGATTTCTTCTACACTTCCAGGACTGGGGCAGCCACAGCTTCCCTGGGCAACCTGTTCCAGTGCCTCACCACCCTCACAGTAAAGAGCTTCTTCCTAATATCTCATCTAAATCTCCCCTCTTCCAATTTAAAACCGTTCCCCCTTGTCCTGTCACTAGAATTCCTGACCAAGAGTCCCTCTCCAGCTCTCCTGGGGCTCCCTTCAGATCCTGGAAGGCTGCAATAAGGTCTCCCCAGAGCCTTCTCTTCTCCAACCCAACCCAACAGCCCCAGCTCTCACAGCAGAGGTGCTCTAGCCCTCTGATCATCTTGGTGGCCCTCCACTCGCCCGTTCCAACAGGTCCATGTCCTTTCTCTGTTGAGGACTCCAGAGCTGGACACAGGACTCCAGGTGGGGTCTCAGGAGCACAGAGCAGAGGGGGAGAACAACCTCTCGTGACCTGCTGGTCACTATTCTGATGCAGCCCAGGCTGGGGTTGGTTTCTGGGCTGCCAGCGCACACTGCCGGCTCATGTTGAGCTTCTCCTCCACGAGCACTCCCAAGTCCTTCTCCTCAGGGCTGCTCTCCACATTTGACACACTGTGGATGTGCTTGGGATTAACAGGTATCAGCAACCGATTTGTTGTAATTGAATATGCACAGCAGTATCTGGTCTGACCTGCTAACACTGCCATAAATCTGGAACACAAAGCAAGAATTTTAAAATATGCTCAGAGAATTAACTTGGAAGAAAAATGAGGGTGATGTTTATGGAAACGTGGACCCCTAGCAGCCTCCTGCTTCTTGGCAGCCCTGCCACCTTCCACACAGGCTTCGCTGGATGCAGTCCCTGCCCACAGCGAGGGTTTTGTTCATTTACAAACTCCCTGCAACAGGCACATTGTCCTTTGAAGTACGTGCTCGTGTGCTGGACTTACCAAGCCTTTGTCACGCTTCTGTTGCTTTCCTGACCGTGCAGAAATACTTTCCTCCCCCTGTCCTGCACCGAGGACATGTGAAAAGCGTTAACATATCTCAAATGCCTAGCAGACCTTGAAGTATCCTTGACAGAACTCCACATTTCCTGGGCAAATTTTGTGGTGACAGAAACCCTGTATGATTGCGTTTAAGGCAATGGTGATGCGCAGGTAATGCCAGCAGAGCCTGGCCATCAGATTTCAATGTATATTAAATGCCTGCCCGAAAGCAGCATTAATAATGGAACAGATCTTATTATTTACCTCTAATTAGAACTTCTTGCTGATGCTAGTGAAAAATGCACTTTCAAAAGAGGAATAATCAGGAATAAAAGACATATCGTTGATTTCATTACAGGCTCGCGGCACTTCCAGCTGTTAAGATCGTTCCCTTCCCAAATCTGTTTTCAATAGTGTAACACTTCTGCTACATGCAGAAAGGTTCAGATGAAGCATTGGATGGCAGGTAGGCACCTTACTAACAAGGCATATACTTTCAAATTAGCTTATTTCATCACCATAGGCAAAACAGTATTTTCGTCTCCAATAATTCTGATGATTTGATACACGAGCACTCTACCACATCACTCTTTGGAGAAGGTAAAGTTTAATTTAAACAGAGGAATGAACTGTTTCCGAGAGGCAAGATTTTTTATCTTCCCTGTAAAAGTCATCAGTTCAGCAGAGTTATAAATCACCGAAGAAAAAAATCCCACAGCGTGGGTTCAGCAGAGCCTCAGACATTTAGCAGCTAAACACCTCGGGAAAGCCTGCCTGCTTCTTCCCACCTCAGCTCTGAGATGCTCCCGTCTGTGTCCACCCAAAGCAAAGCAGGCAAAAGGAAGATGAGGAAACCATCCATCTCTTGTGCTCCTCATGATATGAAGGAGGAAGGGTGAGGTTTTGTGCTCTGCTGAGATTTGCTGGCTTTGCAGGGAGTTGCCTGACCTGATGCCCAGGGCTGCCCTGGTGCCCCTCATCTTGCCCTGCTCCTAGCAGGGGTGGTGGGATGGGTCCTGGCATCATTCACCTGGGGAGAATCCATGACAAGGTGTGTGAGCAGGCACTTGTGTGTCAGAGAGGACAGCAGATGCAAAGGGGAGCTGGGATGCAAAGGACTAAGCAGGGACATGTTGCAGGAAGGGAAGGTGAAGCAGAAGCTTAGATAAACCATGCAAAAGTGCAGGAGTTTGGGCATGGGACACAGGATAAAGGGCAGGTGGGATGCACAAAGGGGGAACACCAAACCAAAACCAACAGGAAGGATTCTAGGGTGCTGTGAACAAGCACCTTTTACTTCCACCCTCACATATACTTGTTCCCATAAGCCTACAACATCCAGAAGTTGTTCAGAGCCAACTGATGCTGCTTGCCCTGGACAAGTCCCTCTCTCATGCCTGCCACAACCACCCAATTCCAGAGGGGCAATACACTGCTTTCCATAGCACAGGCAGGGCAAAAAGTGGTTACTGCAGCACTTCACAACTGTTCAGGCTTTGCCTTTGCAACACGGTGGTTTTTCCACATACATTTTTGCCTTGTCCTTAGTTAACTCAGCTTGGATTGATAAGCCTCCTTAAATCGCCTCTCAGCTCCATCATGTGTGCACCAAACAGGACCTGGCTTGTTTTACCTAATAAAGTGTGCTGTATGAGGACAAGGCACATGACCCATGCTAACATTTTCTCCCCCTGCTTTAGTGACCATAAAAGCACCACTATGAAAGAGCACTTAAAGTTCCTTTTGCGACTAATATTGAAAGAGTTTATTATTGCACTGCAGAAACGCTTCAGGGAAAAATCTCACTCCGATAACCTTCTCATGAGAAAGCTTGCTGCTTTCAGACAACAAGTCACTTGGAAATGTTTAAGAACAGAAACACCGTGTAGCTTCCAAAGGTGCCACGACACATTTTATCCCCTACTGAAAGCTCCTGTGTCCCCTGCTAGAAGAACATGAAGTTATGCAAGAACTCTTGCATCTTTCAAACAGAAATTATTATGGACATCAAGCCTTGCAAGGAATCTGGCATCAAAACTCCAATCTGACTGCATAGATTTAGTTTGTAAATTAAGTTAACTCATGTGGTGAAGCCCACGAGGAGATTCAGAGAATCCGCCTTGTTTTCTGTATTTCCCAGGTACACTGAGGAGCACCTCAAGAATCACAGAATAGTTAGAGTTGGAAGGGACCTTAAAGATCACCCAGTTCCAACTCCCCTGTCCTGGGCAGGGACACCTCCCACCACACCAGGTTGCTCCAAGCCCNCTTAATGTGGATAAGTTCAAGCACAAGTTGACTGGAGTCTTCTTCAAGTGAAAACCATCCCCCATTCGCCTGCACTGAAAGGTACAAAACCTCACCAGCGCAAAAGTGAGCAGAGGAAAGTACCCCAGTGCATAACTGCGTTTAAGCTAAACCACGTGTTCCTAAAAACACCAACAGCACTGAACAATGAGACCGGCCCCGCATCCGATGGAATTTAGGCACGAGGGAACAACTGAAGTGACAAGTTTGCTTGTCACGATGCTACAGATTCACCGTTGTCATTGGTTTTTGGCAGGATGCAGTCAGAATTCCTTCCCATATTTTGTGACCAGCTGAACTGTGCTCCCTTTACAAAAGAAATTCATATGGCTGCTTGTGTACATCTGCTTTAATCTTAAAACAAAAGCAGTTTTGCTGCCTTTAGTACCAGCCTTAATAAAAGCGGCAACAAAAAGCACAGATGGTTTGGATTTTCTTTGCAGAAAGTAAGAGAGAAGACTGACATCCCAACTGTTTACGTAGCCACAGCAAACCAAAGGGGGGACACAGTCAGTACCTCTTTGTCAGCATCTCAGATATCGACTGCATGCAGCCAGGTCTTACAGGAAAA
>VXBW01005980.1:27838-48663 GCA_013400375.1 Thinocorus orbignyianus
CCTAAAAAGAAAAAAAAAAAAAAAAAAAAAAAAAGAAGCACGAAGCAACTCCCTGCTCAAAGAGAAATGTTTTCTTTTCCTGCAGATTTAATTTATATTGTCAGCAAAACACTTAAAAAGGGCTGCATTAATGCCAAATGAATTCATCTCAGTGAAGCTAAAAGCGAATGCTACCGACGTTAAAGGGGTTATTTACGGTCTTCTGCTCAGCCCTCCTGCCCCCATCGGTTGTGCCTTAAGAAATCTCCAGGCTGCTCATTTGCAAACTCCCCAACTTCTGACAAAAAGTGGCTACACACTGGCAGCCAGGCTCTTTGTTTTGCAGGAATAACATGGTCAACTTCTTCTGGCAGTCAGGGATGGGGTGTTTTTTTGGCTGAGGTTTTTTGAGATGTTGGGATTTGCCTTCCCCCCCCCCCTTTTTTTTTTTAATTTTGTTGGTTTTTTTTGTTTTGTTTTGTCGTCTTCCACATTTCATCTCCTCTTTTAAAATATCTTACTCCAGGATTAAAACTTTCCCTTTCCTGAAATTAATCAAACTAATAGCAGTTTTGGCAGAAGAAAGGTCAGTAACTGGAAAGAAGTAAGGACAGCACATGTGCGACGTAGCCAGAAGAACTTCATAACCTGCTCTGTATTTTTTTATGTAATAAATACTCAGTAGGTCAGGCAAAAAAACCGACCAACAACAACACAGGCAAAAAGAGGATTTTCCTTATTACCCTTTAACAACTTTTCAGACAACAGCAGTCATGCAAAAATACTGCTCTTGATAGGAAGCGGATAAAAACGCAAGATGAATCAGCTCCTGAATCAGGAAAAAAAAAAAAAAAAAGGTTTCCTGCTACAGATACCGCTCTCCTTAGCATCATGAAGCATCTTCATATTTCTGTGCTACACCTACTAATGTTTGGAAGAATTTAAGAGATCAAAACTACTGATTTTTCCAGTTAGAAAGTACTTTAAAATGAAATGATGGCATATCAGAAAATAAAAAACACCCAAACTTGTTCAATTTATAAGCACTTCCACCTGAACCAGTGATGAAACACAGTACTTATGAGCAAAGTTCAGGGTTTTGAAGCAGCATTTCCATTACAGAAAGTGTTTGCCATGAGGCTCTGTGGTTGCATTAAATCCTTACAAGGTGGGGGCAGGTTTTTGTGCATCCATTAAACTCTTCCCAGGAGGGACAGGACAAGGCAGCTCAGTGGGCTCACAGGACACACACGGGCTCTGCAGTCTCTCGTGGTTCCCCAAAAAATTCTCTTTCTAAGAACTGCAGGGCACAGAAAACACAGGCAAGGGAGCACAGCCCTTCCCTCCTTGCAATCCCTTCCAGATGATGCCCTACAGGTTGGGGGTACCAAACACCATCTCCCTTAACGGGGAAGCATCTGGAATGGGGAACACGGGCCACGGGAGGCCCTGTCTCCCCACGGATGCTCCCAGCCAGCGGCCAGCTCACATCTGTCCTCAGCTCTGTTTACAGGCGTGTCAACAGATGCTTGCAGCGAGAGCTGCTGAACTTTGACATCCCCCATAAAGATGTAAACACTTCTCCACAAAAGATAAATCCCGAGCACTAAAAGGCAGCTCGAGCTGACTTTTGGCCCTTCCCCAACCCCAAGATTCCCATACATATCCCTTAAAAACAATAGCAACAAAAAAAAGACCCAGAACTCAAAAAAAAAAAAAAACAAACAAAAAAACAAAACACCAAACTCAAGAAGCCAACATGCAGATAGCCACAGCACCAAACTCTAGTTATACTAAAAATAATCAGGACAATTATTACAAAGAAGCCAAATATAACTAACTACAGAATAAAGTGAACTTTACAGTGTTTAGACAGATGGAATCCAGCTTCCTGGTGTAACGCTGCTGAATTTGGCATTGACCTGGAGCTCCAAAGGAAGGGGATCTGCTGCCCAAAAAACATATGAGCTACCCGAGGGCCAGAGCCAGTAGTCACAACTCTTCAATAAGCACCACTAAATTAAAAAGCGTGGAAGTCTTCATAAATAAAGTTTGCAAAAAGAGATGGATTCATTAAATGCTAAGAGAAGCCAAGACCAAAGCCCACTGCGTGTATTTGTGTATTTTCTTAAGAGGTTGTATATACAAGGGAGCACACAATGAGCTTCTTTAAAATGCTCCCTTGTAAGGGTGTATTTCAAGGGCAATAGATATTAAATTCAGGGAAATGTCCAAATAACCACTGTTAGGAAATATTGCTGAGTCTTCATGTGGAAGAGGTAGAAGCGAGCACGACGCTTTTCGAGGACAGCTAAGGAAATCCTTGTACAGAAGGATTTACTTCTCCAATGTCTGATCTTATGAACTGATGCAGCCAAACACAGCATTTATTGATAAACAGCCTTACTGACTTCCATCACTTAAGCCAAGTAACTTCAGTGGTGTTATTCATGCCCTGTGAATATGAACGGAAGACTCTTGTTTAACAGGACTCCTCACAGAAGCAAAGGCTAGGATAAGGAATTCCCAAACGAGGGTGAGAAAGGACACAAGTCAAAGAAAAAGAGTCCTTTACAAAGTGCTTAACTGTTTCCCTGCAGTTTTGGGACTTCTTTAATGTTTTCTAATTTATTTTTTTTAAACCAAAACGAGGAAAATGTGAACTCCCGCGGTATAACCACGTGGTAATTCCAACAGGATCCTATTGCTAACTCAAAAAACAGACAAAAGGAACCCCCTCAAACCAGGAAAAAAAAGAAAAAACAAACCTCAAACAAAACCCAGGTCTAACTTTTGTTGAATGAGGTCATGACGAGAAACTTCTCCCAGCCTGCAAACCAGAACAGGGGAAGAAAAAAAAAAAAAAAAAAAAGGGGAAAACCTCTGGGGAAAACATACTTGAGCTGTGTTTAACAAGGAACATCTGTAGCCTCCCATTCCTGAGATTCAGGAAGAGCCACATTAAGTTAAAAACACAGGAAAAAATACTTTTGTTGCTGACCAAACCACTTACAGGTGCCCCTGATCTGAAGCTAAGGATAGGGAGCAACGCTCTGTTTGCTGACATAACACCATGCCATGAAGGACTTCTTTGTAAAGAGAGTTCACAGAAACCTGGTTTAACTGACAGATCCTTTACTGGTGAAATGTGACATCTGTTTTTCAAAAGCCTGCATTTTTGGGGATATTATCACTCAGCTGCCTCTATTTATAACATATTTGATTTAAAAGTTCCCCTCAGTGAACTAAGCTAGTATGCAATTAAGTATCCTGAAATTTCAAATGCCTCTGGACAGTTTGAAACAATTGATTCAGTTTTTACTTCACCCTGGATGGGCTTCTTCAGAGCACATTTCCCCTACACACATGTGCATTACGTCTTAACATCTACAGACATTTTTCCTTGCAAGGCAATGGGCAGGAGAATGATTAAAGGGAATGAGGAGGAGTACTCCTGGATGAGCAGCTCACCACGAGCCGGCAGTGCGCGCTGGCAGCCCAGAAATCAACCCCATCCTGGGCACCATCAAAAGAAGCGTGACCAACAGGGCCAGGGAGGGGACTCTCCCCCTCCGCTCTGTGCTCCTGAGACCCCACCTGGAGTCCTGTGTCCAGCTCTGGAGTCCTCAACGGAGAAAGGACATGGACCTGGTGGAACGGGTCCAGTGGAGGGCCACCAAGATGATCAGGGGGCTGGAGCACCTCTGCTGTGAAGACAGGCTGAGAGAGCTGGGACTGTTCAGCCTGGAGAAGAGAAGGCTCCAGGAAGACACTGAGGGCCACCAAGATGATCAGGGGGCTGGAGCACCTCTGCTGTGAAGACAGGCTGAGAGAGCTGGGACTGTTCAGCCTGGAGAAGAGAAGGCTCCAGGAAGACACTGGAGCAGCCTTCCAGGATCTGAAGGGAGCTCCAGGAGAGCTGGAGAGGGACTCTTGGTCAGGGAGTGGAGTGATAGGACAAGGGGGAACAGTTTTAAATTGGAAGAGGGGAGATTTAGATGAGATCTTAGGAAGAACTTCTTTGGTGTGGGGGTGGTGAGGCACTGGAACAGGCTGCTCAGAGAAGCTGTGGCTGCCCCATCCCTGGAGGGGTTCAAGGCCAGGCTGGATGGGGCTTGGAGCAACCTGGTGTGGTGGGAGGTGTCCCTGCCCAGGGCAGGGGGGTTGGAACTGGATGATCTTGAAGGTCCCTTCCAACTCTAACCATTCTATGATTCTATGATTATTAAAAATATGTTTATTTAAAAAATATGATTCTTTAAAAATATTAAAAAGAACGGAACCACTGATGCCCTATTGAATGTGCAACAAGTAATTTCAAACAAAGCATACAGTGACAGCAGGGCTTTTAGCATTTTACTTAAGCATTCGCTTGAGTACTTTATAAGCTTACACGACTTCATTATAAGTTTATAGAATATGATGACAAGGAAATGTCTGCTTCACTGTAAATTAAGCCCTTACAGAAGAAATACTTTTAACCCCAAAAGTAGGGGTAGGAAAAATACCCTCAAACACAAATAAAAGATGCAGTAACTGTAATGACATCGTGTATATATATATATATATATATGTTTATAGGAAATATTAGGACTTATTTTTTTAAGTCTGAGTATTCATGGACTGCACTGACATACTTTTAAAGTATATTTACAGACGTAGTGTTTCCAAAACATCGGGCACACTAATCGAACTAAAAAACAAAGCCACCCACCAAACAGCATCTTCTCCTCTGGAAAGCGTCTGGGAGGTGCTCATTATGAAGAGAAAAACACAATATGAATTGTCTGCTCGTTGCAGCTTCTGCAGTCAGTGCAGACTCCTCATTCTGAAGGTCAGCCTGCAGAAGCCTGCAGCCTTTCCAGAGGCACTCCAAAGCCAGCTGCAGCCCCATGCCATCAACACGCACTGAGGGGGATGTTATACCTTTCATCTCCCACTCCTTTATCGTGGGCAGGGTGGTGAAATATGGCTCTAATGCACTCTTCCCCTCCCTGTATTTAAGGAGGCTTTCATCCACCTGCATACAGTGCCATGCTTTTCTTTTTTTTTTTTTTCCCATGAAGAGTTAAGGTTGTTTCATAGCTATTTGCTCAGGGAAACCCAAACCTACAACCTGAAATTCCCTTTTCTAGTATACCATACCATATGTAGCAGATATCCCACACCAGATATCAAATCAGCTAGTTTTACAACCATCACACACAGAGGGTGACAACAGCAGAAGGCAGTACCACAATTGTCTGTAATGTTAATTAACTAATAGTCTGATTAATCGCAACATCCAGGCAATGTGATTATCAAGAATGGATTCGATACCTGATATGCAATTTGTTATAATATGGAAAGCACACAGCATATTCACCCAAGACTGCTGACACTGGGTAGGATTCCCTACATCCAACATCACGCATGTTGGGATACAACCAACATGTACCCCCTCAGCATACAACCAGTTTTATGTCAACGCAGGTTTTTGTGGTCAATTTATTTCACTCAAATCAGAACAAAGAAATCACGATGTACTGTGATATGATACTTTCACTACTCTGCAAACTGACATTGGCCAAGACTTGAAGTCCGACCTCAAAAGTAGAGCCTGAGCACAACTCCAGCAAACACACTTTCCTACTCCTACCGCCCTGTCAATCACATTTTGAGAAGTCATGCAAAATACTCAGCTGAAAGGCGAGAAGTGCAAAGTCTAGTAGAAGCTACTGAATCCGAGAAGATGAACAACAATGCCTCGCTTTGATAAGGTCCCAACACTTTCATCGGTTTGTCATTAGACCTGGAACACAAGCTGCAGCTGTTAAAGGGGTCTGGGAATCAACATGCTGGCCATGCTTCAAAAATCACCGCTCCGTATTTCTGCAGCCTCAACTCCTTGCTTCCCCTGCCCTTTTTTATCCAAAGGGATACACAGCATTGCAGAGATCACCAAGCTGTCAGAGGTAATCATCCAGCATTTCCTTAGTTTCGTATCCCCTGCTTGCAACCATCTGCAGCCCGTAGGTAACCAACCAGGAAGGGCAGGATGGTCTAAAAGTACAGCAGGAAAAGCAACAAAATAACAAAATAAATAAATAAAATTAATTTGCCAATGTCAACTGGCATGGTTCTTCTACACGCAAAGTGCTGGGACCCATCTATCACGTCAGGTAGGAAGGAGCAGTTAAAATTTAACCAAAAAATAACCACAAAACACCAACCCACAAAAAACCCTCAACGAAAACAATACCAGAAAACTCACAAGAGTAGAGTAACAGTCTCCTTCCTTCACAATCTTCCTTTTCTGACTGAAGCTGGTGGAACTGCCCTGGGTTTGCTCCAGGAGGTATGTCCTTCTGCCTCCCACTGACTCAGTGACACTTCACTGCTGTGATGCCCTACTTTCTGTGACCGTCAGGGAACGCAGCCATGGAGAAGCAACCTACCTCCAGCAAACTCCATAACCACAGACCTACGTGGAAGAAGACTCTGACACCCAGCAGCATCACTTCAGCTTTGCCAGGCACCATCATAGCAACAATGGATGGAGCTCTTAAACCCAACATTGCACACTCAGGTCATACAAAATGAGTATTTTATTCACTAGCATCAGGCTTTTAGTTTCCCCCAAGCCCTTTCCCACAACAAGAACAGGGTTTTTTTTATCCACAGAGTGGCAAAAAGAAGACAGAGGAGCAATGACCATACCTGACCATAGTCTGTCCTGAATACAATGACTCCTTCTGCGCAGGAATGAACAGTGCTGGGGTAATGCTGATTATTTTCTCGCAGCCAGACCCGAGACCCCTACAATAAACAAAACAGAGTTACAGATGGCATAGCTGAAACCTGAATTTCCCTCAGTATTTTTCTATGCAAATGCTTATCAAGTAAAAGGAGAGAAAGCAAGAGCAAAATCCAAATTAGCAAGTGAAATAAATAATCTCTCAGCAAATATTTGTTGGTTTCTGCTGAAACGGTAAACGCAGGAAAACTTCACTAAAGTGCTTTCTCTCTTTTTTTTTTTTTTTTTTTTTAATACAAGTTCCTAAATGCCAGCAAGAGCAGCTGGAGCCAATTCCATGAGTCATGTGCCTCATGTTAGCACATGTAAAATTACAAAGCGGTGTTTGAATTTGCACAGAGTTTAAAAGATCCTCCTCAATGCTGGTTGGCTCCCTACCTGTTTATTTTCAAGCTGTTAGGCACTCACAGCCCTTCCCCCCTGCTATCATCTTTCATCTAAGCCACTTTGCCCTTCACAGGGTCCTCCTCCTCCGCTCTCGGCTGCACAAATACACTGAGGATTTTAAAAAAAAATACCCACAACCTACTAGAAAGCAAGGTGGCAAAGAAATGACGTTTGCTTTTTAAAGGTGAGGACCCAACAGAGTGCAGCACCTAAGCCAGCCTAGTAAAACAAGGCAGGTGCAGACTATTTTAATTTTCACCTGGCTGGAAGATCCAGTGTTAAGAAAACATAAAGCATCAGCACCAGGAACAAGATGTGGGAGGAGGATGAACCACAGCTGATGCTGCAGCAAAAGCCAACCTGCTATCAATACCCACTCAAGTTGTTCCAGCACAGAAGGCAGCTTCAGCTGGCATGAAAATGTTGAGCAGCAGCACCCCATGGTCTAATCTCCAATCCAAACTGTATTCCCCTTCTCTACAAATAAACGGACAGCAGGCTCCCTATCAGAAAGACAGTATTTTAGTGGTATTTAGCAAATAAAGATTTTCTTTTTCCACCAGAAGTCATGTTCTCTCCTAAAGAAAAAGTAAACAGGTAGTAGAAAGGGGCTGGGATATACCCTGATAATCATAAGGTTGTGACTTAGGGTGTATTATCACTAAAAATAACCAAAACAAAACCAATTCAAATAATTAATTTTGCATGCTAGCATTCAAAGATTGTCCTCGCCTGAACGTCTACACATAGAAACTACTTAGAGCCTTGTTAGAGCTGGTGGGGTGCAGGGTCCTGATTAACAATCACAACAAATACAGATTTTTTATTTCTGTTACATACGTAAGGCGAGCAGCCCTTGAGTCTACCATGGACTTCAGCCACATTATAAGTTGCATACACATTAAATAATGTTGAATAGACATTATTCTTGTTTCTATGCGAGGGGAAGAGCAGCACCGAGACACAAAATAATGCTCACAGAGAACGTTAAGAACTCTTGCTGCTTGGTTTCTCTGAATGGTAAGAGCTCAGCTCCACAGAGAAGACCATCCCTCATTATTTTTCCCCCCTCCATCTTCTGACAAACTGCTTTCCATACTAAATGCTGTAAATGCCTGTGGAGATGTTTGCCCTTTTACCGCTGAAACCTCAAGCCAGATGGTTTCCAGGTTCACAGAAAGACTGAGGCAGTTCAAATGCAGGGTGACAGCAGAGGGGAGCAGAAAGGAGAGGACTTTCCATAAGCGGAAAAAGCAACTGGGGCGACTTGCACATTTAATTCAGAACCCAGCGAAATAGTAGAGGGAAGACTTCCACCAACTCCTTCGGGTCTGCATCACACTTTGGCCATCAGGAAATCCAGGGCACTGCTGTTTCTAACCTTCAAGAGGCACAATCACCCTCATGCTGACAAGTCTCAGGGTGCACACACCCTGTGCTTTCCAGAGGGAGGACCTGAGACCGTTGCTCTTGGACTTCCCCCAGTACCTCCCCACCAGAGCCAGAGAACAGAAAGGTCCTGTGTCCCCTAAGAAGCAACAACAACTTGGAGGGTGACATCCTTGGTCTTAAGGAATATCTACCCCAACCACTAGGGGAGGAGATAAAGGGTTCATTAATGGCATTGCTGCTGTCAGCCCATTGTCCCCAAAAGCACCTGAGAGCGAAAACTTGAGGCTTGTGGCTGCCCCTCAGCCCCGGCACGTTGGTGTATAAGACAGATCATGTACCTATGCTACAACATGCAATACACCCAGGGCAAGGCGAGCTGTTTGCCTCCTGTTCCTGTATGTCCTCAGCCACCTCACTTTACCTGAGATTGGGCAGGGACCTCTGGAGGACACCTCGTCCAACCCTCCTGCTCAAACAGGGTCACCTACAGCTGGTTGCCCGGGACCATGACTGGATGGCTGTTTAGTATCCCCAAGGATGAGCCTTCACAACCTCTCTGGGCAGCATGTGCCAGTACCTGGTCACCCACACAGTAAAAAAAAAATAAATAAAATGTTTCCTCATGTTCAGTGGGAAGCTCCTGTGCTTTATTTTGTGCTCACTGTCTCCAGCCTTTCCACTGGACACCACCAAGAAAAGCTTGGCTTCCTCCTCTTGGCATTTTCCTCCAGGTATTTATATACATTGATGAGATCCTGCCTGAGCCTTCTCTTTTCCAGGCTGAACAGTCCCAGCTCTCTCATCTTTTACTCCAGTCCCTTCATCACCTTCATGGTCCTTTGTTGGACCCTGACCAGTATGTTCATGTCCCTCCTAAACTGGACACAGCACTTCAGATGCTGAGCAGAGGGGATCACTTCCCTCAACTTGCTGGCAACACCTTTCCAACGCATCCCACAGAAATATCTATAGAAATCTTACAAGATTAAACACTCCTGAATTAACACAGGATACCAGAAGAAAGACTTGTCAGCCCATGAAACAACCCCATTCGATCTTACAGCTGCTGCTTCATGTTTGAATATTTTGTGGTTATTAGCAGGATAAATCTGGCATAAAAATGGAAGGATTATAAGGTTATTCAGCTCATAGAAAAATTTTACTTCGCTGGGCTTTTCTGCCTTGCCCTTGTAACCCTACATGAACAAGGCATGGCAAAGCTTCCCCAAACTCAGTAAAAAAATCACAGTTCTGTTCACAGATTTGAAGATTTAATGACAGTGGCTGCTGACACAGCCAGGCTCTAGAGACCTTATGGCTCAAGGAGTGGAGACATATACTACAGCCACCCCAAGCAGCAAAGGGAGTTTGGCCCCAGACTTCCCACCACCCAGAGAAATCCTTTTGCCAGCTCGCTGCTGGGCATTAAGTGTTTGTACCAGTCAGTCTTCACCTCCTCCTCCTCAACAAAAGCAATCCATCTAAATGCACACATAAACAGCAAAAAAAATCCCCACCCTTATTTGTCAATAACACAGTCGAGTTCTTCGTGTGCTTCAGGACAGCCAAACCCCTGTTGTTCCACTGGTTTACTAGTTGCCAAAAAATCTCCGAGCTCGAGTAACATCAAGTTTATTCTTTCAAGGGGAATGAAAAAGCTTATAAACATTAAGCTGCAACAAAATTGGCCAAAAACCTCAGCATTCAAAATAGCCTCTCACAAGGAGAAGAATGTTTTCCATCTTGAAATTAAATAATTAATTTTAGAAAGCGTTTTCTGGGAAAGAAGAAGCCTTCATTTGGCTGGGCTAGTCCTAAAATAAGCTTTTTTAAAAATCAAGTAGGAAAGGGTTTGATTTAAACAAATGTACATTGTTAGGGGTCAATAGCTGCTATTCAGGGGAGGCTAGAACAATGGAGTTCACAAAGCCCGAGGCATCCGAAATGCAAATACAACGTGTTCCCTGGCAAGGTAGCTCAACAATACAGGATCTGTCCACGGGTTGGGTGCTCCGCAAGGCATTCCTGTCTCAAGGAGGAGGAAGAAAAATAAAACCAACACCAAAAAAAAAAAGTCTTGGCAAAAGATAGCTTACAAGCTGTGCAGGTTACAGCCACCTCCTGCACCCAGTGAGCTCTGCAACGGGGCTGCAGTCCTCCTGCCATGCTTGAATTAGGTGCAAGAGACAGGTTTTTTAGGACATAATCTTCACACGTAGTTAATTGATGGACAAGACTTGTCGTACAGGACCCAGCCTGAGGAATGACTCCACTCAATGCACATGGCAGCACAGGATATTTATCCGGGCCTGTTTTGGTGGACGGAGAAGCCTGATAACTGGGGTTACTCCACTGACTCCTTGACAAGCCATCTAACATGCTGCTGTTCTGTGATAAGGGGTAAAGCAAAGCCATGGAGCACTTACTTTCTCCCCCTCTACTCTGTGCTTGTGAGACCCCTCCTGGAGTACTGTGTCCAGTTCTGGAGTCCTCAACGGAGAAAGGACATCGAACTATTGGAACAGGTCCAGCGGAGGGCCACCAAGATGATCAGAGGGATGGAGCACCTCACCTATGAAGACAGGCTGAGGGAGCTGGGACTGTTCAGCCTGGAGAAGAGAAGGCTCCGGGGAGACCTGAGAGCAGCCTTCCAGGATCTCAAGGGAGCTCCAGGAGAGCTGGGGAGGGACTCTTCGTCAGGAAGTCTAGTGACAGGATGAGGGGTAATGGTTTTAAATTGGAAGAGGGGAGATTTAGATGAGATATTAGGAAGAAGTTCTTTGCTGTGAGGGTGGTGAGGCACTGGAACAGGCTGCCCAGGGAAGTTGTTGATGCCCCATCCCTGGAAGTGTTTAAGGCCAGGCTGGATGGGGCTTTGAGTAGGGAGAGGTGTCCCTGTCCATGGCAGGGGGCTTGGAACTGGATGATCTTTAAGGTCCCTTCCAACTCTAACCATTCTATGATTCTACTAAAGCCCAATGGTTCTTTTTATTTCCATGAAGCGAGGCTGTAAAAATGCTTGGAATAGCATCTGCAGAAGGACCATATGCCATCATTTCCATAGCAAAAAGAAACATCTCCCAGTGACAAAAGGGAAAGGAAACAGGTTTGCACACCTCACAGCTGCAAGACCACCTGGAGGAGTCCCTGGTCCTTCTAGCCTTGCAGATTTTACTGCAGAAAATGCAAACATTACCTCTTACCTCCTCTGTATTCTGTTCTTGGAGATGATAAAAATCCACTCTTTTTTTACTTTCTATTTGAAGTATATAGAGGGAAGCACAAAATCAGCTAAGAACTTTGTCTCAACTCAGTAAAATGGTAGAGCATTTGTTACAAAACTGTCATGAAAAAGCCAGACTTTTGTACGCATACAGGTTATATGCTGAATAAAATAACTGCCTGTGTATTGATTACATTTTTTATATACACTGTATGCACCTCTATACGTGAAAAAGCACATATTGTGTAACTGTGTTTTCATCCAAGTCAAAATGCTGCTCATTCATGTTATAAGGTAAAATCCAGCCGACTCGTCCATGCTGCTGATTCAAAGCAGTTAAAACTGCTTTAAATTAAGGGCGGTGAATGCAGGTTATGCTGCATCTGCATTCAAAAGGTATTTAGCAATTAGGGCTTGCCAAATCAGAAGGAACAATAGTCTATATCAACTTAGAGAACCTTTTGTTTATGTACCTCAAGTAGCTCGGCTCCAAATACAAAGTTGGAGAGGCAGGAAGAGATGTTTTGTGGTGGTTTGGGCCGGGCTGACCAACAACAAGACAACAGATGCTCTCCTCCACCTCTCACTCCAAGGAGAGGAAGGAAAGAGAGAAAGAGATTTGAGAGTTCAGGAAAAAAACAACCTACTTTAACAAAACAGTAATAATAAAAGAAATAATGATAAAAGAAATAATGAAATAGATACAATATATACAAAACCATATCAAACTCCTAGGAAGATGTCACAAGGGTCCTCCCCAGATGTGAGTCACTGCAGAAAGACAGCCACCAAAGCAGAACTTGAAGAAGGGCCAACCTGAACCCATTGGATCCCTCAGCTTTTATACTGAGCATGGCATGGGCAAGAACACCCTATTCGTCAGTTTGGGTCACCTGAGCTGTCTACCCCTTCCCTCCCCACAGGTGCAACCCACCTTTGGGGTAAATAACCAAATTGGCTGCCCCTGGTTGCCACAGAAACAAGCGTAAGCCAGAGCCCCTCTCACTGAACAGAAGAGCTGGCTCTCCTCCACCCCATGGGTGAACATGTTTTTAATTAGGCCAAGCTGGACACAGCATTTTAATGGCAAAGATAACTAAAACCACTTATATTCTAATTCCTCCTCATTCCTAATTCACGTGCTGGCCGCAAGGAGGGCCGCCGCAAGAAAGAAGCTATCCAGACAAAAACACAACTTTGTTAATGTCATATTCATGAACACATTTTCTTCTGAAAACTCGTTAGTTTAGTATTACTGAAAACACTTTGGTTTAGGTACCCAGAAACCTTAACATCATGCTGAGTGCATGCTTGGCCAGATTACTCAGTGGCAAACTCATGAAGCCCACTGGAAGCTGGAGATTCCTCACTGACTTCCACCCAAAAACTACGCGTTCAGCCTCTGAAGCAGAAAACCAGACCTGTTCTTCCATACCTAAGTCCAGAGAACCCAACAAGCAGTAACAGCCATTCATCTGACGTATTAACTCTGTAATTTGGAGAAGTGATCCAGAGTCCTTCCTTTGCAGTGCCTGGCTTCCCCAGGGCAGCTTTCCTGCCCTCATCGACAAAAGGCTTCCAACAACAGCCAGCAGTGGCTGAAACACCAAAATCCCCACAAAAGTCTGCGTATGCTACCACCACACAACCTGTGAAAGGGAAATAAATTAATTTTCTAGAAACCACTCCAAGATGGAGCTCCGTTCTTCTTCAGCAAGCCTGCCTCCCTTCCGCCCATCGTCAAAAAAACAGCAGTTTTCATCCGATGATGGGGTGGTGGGAAAAGGACAAAGTGACAGAGGACTAGTTAAATCCTAAGTCTCTGTATATCACGAAAGGATAGCTTTGGAAGGTACTTGAGCGTGCAATGTGAATTTCAGTGCCTTAAACTCAACATCATGAACTGATCACGCGCTCAAATCTAGGCACACATTTAACCCAGCTGAATGGGGGAGAATTCACTTTCAAAACACTTGAGGCATTAATCACAGGAGTAAACTACTACTAACACCTTTCTCTCAACAATTTTAACTCTGCCTCGTGAACGACAGCACTTTGTTTTACTGTTTTAAAGCAGAACAAAAGCCGTGATGTTTCCATGTATAATGTCAGTCGAGTGGTGTTAGTTTCCTGCAGAACAAAGTCTCCTTGAAAATGAGATGTTTCTGTTGTCTGTCCATCCCCCCACACCAGATCAAAGCACCCAGCTCTCCCGCTCCAGAGGTCTGTGCAACAGCTGGTGATTAACCTTGAACCGGCTCCATCTCCTTCTGTTTCAGTAACTGGAGATAGCGCAGTGCTGACGATGGCATGCCACTTTAAAAGCCAGAAACTGGATTAAAACATGTATTATTACTATTAGTGACTTTGAAAGGGAATTAGAGTAAATCTGGACCTTTCCACAGACCTTTGAAAGCAACAGCACTCCTTACAAAACTGTTGCTTTGTGTAAAATGCCTTAAAAAAAAAAAACAAAAACAAAACAAACAAACCCAAACCATCCAAAAACCACAGAATATTTTATCTTTCAGTTACTCTCAACACAAACTTCACATAGAGATTAACCTCTGTGTATACAGGTGGACAGGCACACTCCTCCCCACCTTCTGCTGAGCGTGGAGACACACACATCGCTAACAGACCTCACTCGAAGGCTAAAATGCGATTGCACTTTTCTAGAGCTCTGAAGACGGGGTTGCCAGCTCCTAGGGACGATGTGCTGTCTACACCACTACGAAACAACAGCTTTATCATACGCTCTAAAGCAAGCCCAGCAATGAGATGCCATCAAGCCTTTTTGAGAGCCACCGGTGCTGTTACAGTCTGAATTACAACTTCTAGGAGAGAGATTCAAGTGTTAACTTCATGTTTTGAAGGATTTTGCAAAATACCTTTTTCACTTTCAAGACTGCCCAACCTATATCGTGGCATCATAGCTGCAAAAATATAATATAGGAATTTGGGAAGCCTATTGTCATTATCAGTTGCGGTCAAAACTAATCAGGCCGCTAGTAGACAACAGCTCTCTCTCACCTGCAAATCTAGGTAAAGAAATGACAGTTTCTGTGCAGTCAAGTCAATGGCATTTCTGATTAATTCTGAAATTAAAAATAGTGTTCTGAGTACTATTTGGCAACCAACCGTGAATAAAACTGGGGGGGGGAAAAAAAGATAAATCAGGGAAGCAGGAAACGTATAGCAACTTTTCTCTGTCTACTAGATCCATGGTTTCAAGATCCACCGTACATCAGCAGGTACCACAGACTTGCCCAGCATGGGACACTACCTCCACTGTTCTCCCTTCCCCACCTTAGCTTGTGGGGGGGTGTGGGTGGGAATTTTAATCTGTTAAAACTCAGTAAGTCAAATAATTCAAAAAGACAACACATGGGCAAGGAGAAGGAAGAGGGAGCGTTACTGATGGAAGCAGGGAGATGTAAAGAACACAGGAGAAAAAAGCTTGGGCTCCATCACTGACTACACACTGGGGTGGGAAGCAGCAGTGCCCATGGCAAAGACCATGACAAACCTCCTCCTACATTCATTGTCATCTTAAAAGCGGCATGCAGTTCTCTCCCCTTATTTGAATTCCTAAGGAGGAATATAGAACAACTTCATAAAAACCCTTAAACTTACCCTAAGATCCAAACAAGCCCTAATTCTGCCTTTACAGCTGTCAGTAGGAATTGTAGTTCTTTCCTTGATGACAGCACAATTTTGCCAAACAAGCATCTTTTTCCAAACCCACAATTTTGATTAATTACAGCTATAACTGCAAACATAAAAGAAAAACCCAAACAACAAAAAACCAAAACAACCACCCAAACACAAAATCTCGTTTCCTTAAAACCAACTGAATTTTAACTTATATGTATACATGCACACACCCCAATTCTTCATCCATGGGGTTTGAGATAAAGCAAAAAAGCAGCAGGGTAAGAGACTCACCTCTAAAAACCATTCACCAAAACCTAGAGCAATACAGCAAGGGCAGTTATCCCAGCACAACTGCACAAACAAGCCAATTTAAATCACCACTAGCTTCTGCTAACATAATCTTTTCCATATCATGTAGTAAATTCTTACACTGGCCATGCATCACTGTCTGTCAGTGACTCAGGGACAAGAGGACAGCCTGCCAAAATGCCTGTAGCTCATCCACAGTGCTCAGTTGGGCTTGGCAGTCCGCAGTCCAAAAGCTGCCAGGCTTGGCAAATTTTTGCGGTGAGCTTATAAACTCACATCAAGGTAGAGAAGGATTTCTAAATTCACATGTGTGAAGTCATGTTAGCACCCCTCTTCTCACTCTCCTTCAGTCATGCTCTGGGGACTGGCGTCCCGAAGACTAATGAGACCAACACAGTAGAAATATTGTCTTCTTCATTACTCACAACTTACACAACTTACCTCTTTCTTAAGAAACTTAGCCTTTAAAACCTCGTAGGATGCAAAGCAAAGACCAGGGGAGCTGACTGGCCAGCTCCAGCCGACTGCTCTGAAACCAAGTTTGGTTTGAGACTGAACTTGAAAGTCATTTCTCATTCATCTTCTGCAAAGCCCACAGAGAGTCCGGTTTGCAAAATGGGAACTCCTATGCTTGCAAAGATAGACGTTCAGCCTTGTTGCAAAACATTTAATTTAGAGTCATAGAATGGTCAGAGTTGGAAGGGACTTTAAAGATCACTGAGTTCTGACCCCCCTGCCCTGGGCAGGGACACCTCCCACCACATCAGGTTGCTCCAAGCCCCATCCAGCCTGGCCTTGAACCCCTCCAGGGATGGGGCAGCCACAACTTCTCTGGGCAGCCTGTGCCAGTGCCTCACCACCCTCACACCAAAGAAGTTCTTCCTAATGTCTCATCTAAATCTCCCCTCTTCCAATTTAAAACCATTACCCCTTGTCCTGTCACTAGGCTTCCTGACCACGAATCCCTCTCCAGCTCTCCTGGAGCTCCCTTCAGATCCTGGAAGGCTGCTCCAAGGTCTCCCCGGAGCCTTCTCTTCTCCAGGCTGAACAGCCCCAGCTCCCTCAGCCTGTCCTCATAGGAAAGGTGCTCCAGCCCTCTAATCATCTTTGTGGCCCTCTGCTGGACCTGCTCCAACAGTTCCATGTCAATTTGGGTGGAACATCTTTAATTTGAGCACTTAAAAGTCGATTAAGAGAAAAAGACCACATTCCTTCAACACATGGATTCTCAAGAGAGGCACTTATGCTTATTTTCATGAGACATGGATCTATTAGGCTCATTAGTCACGGAACTGAGCATAACATTGTTCTACAATGTACCTGGGCACTGACTTTTTAGAAGAATATCTAATATGGAATTGTACAGTGCACGTTTTCCCACAGATGCTAGCTGAGCTACACAAGCATGGATATGCCTTGTCTTGAGGGACACCACGCTGGTTCAGCCTGACTTGAATTTTGCAAAGCAGATGAAATTTCTAATCAAGAGGCATTTGCTGCCATTGACCCCTCTCTGCCAGCCATCTGTCTTTATTCTGGTAGGATGCATCAAAGCATTCCTGCATCAAGGAGCAACACTGATAAAACACCAGCATTGCACCAGAAGGTACACAGGAGGATATGAATCCTGCAAGTCAAGGACTATTCCTAGTTTCTAGGAAACGCCCTTCTAGCTTTCCAGTGTTGTCTTCTTTCCTCTTTTTCTCTCCCCCAGCCAAACTTCTGGCCAAGTGGGATTCTTGTAAGAAAAAGGTAATTCATATTAACCAGCAGATTGTGCAAGGTAACAAGTACACTTAAAAAAATACTCCCAAGAATAATATCACAGCTTCCATTTTGCACGTTACTGGCATCAAAGTACAAAAGGTTCCCCCTTTGCTCTTATTTCCATATTGTCAGTTTTTATGATCCTTTTCCAGGTCTAACGACATTACAGGGATTTTTTATGTTTGTTTGTTGTTTTTTTTCTTTTCTTTTTTATTGTTTACATCTCTGTGTAAGTCAAAAATACCAGTTTACACATGAATCATTTTCCTGGGTTAGAGCAGGGATGGGCAAGAAGGAAAAATATTTCCAGCCTTAATTGCAGCAGAAAAAACAACTGTACAATTGGAGCCTTAAGACAAAAAACAAACCAAACCACCCAGCCTACATTCTTTAGAAGTGTTCTTTTGGGGTTTTCCCTGCTTCTTTCAATTTTCTTAAAATTAAAAGTTAGGATTTTGGAGTGACACAGTTCACACTTCGGTGCCATAAGGATTAGCAAGACTGTATTACAAGGCTAATAAAGTGTGAAAAGGAGAGAGAAAAAGAGAGAAATGCAGTTCTTTGATTTATTTATTTCACTAATAGAAATACTGATTATTTGAAATAGGAGAATTTTAAATACCAGGTCACAATTTCTTCTGCTAACTTTTATTGGTCCCCTCACATTGAATTTGCACTAGATGATTCATTTCTCCTTGCAGCTTCGCTTTCACAGTATCATCACTACAGATTCTATTTCACCACAGAAAACTAAATATTTAAAGTACGTAGTTGCACTGAATTATCTCTTTACATCGCTAGTTCGTGCTTCAAGGGGTATTTTGGTTTTGTTGTTTAATGTTTTTGTTGTTGTTGGTTTTTTTTAATCAATCTCTTTCGGCAAACCCTACAAACACCAGAAGCCTGTCCTAATTTTGCCCAACTATCCTGTCTTACAGACATCACCAGGACTCTGCACATGGATAAACAGCTGTAGAATAAAGATTTCTAGAATTTAAACAGCTACATAATAAAGAATATAAGAGATCCCTCAGGGTGGGCACAAGGCAGCTCACCACAGCTCAAAGACAGGACCAGGAGGTCCTGAGAAGCTGGATGAAGGATAAGCACATGCCATGGCTACAGCTAGCCAGGAAAATGCGGTTTCCTGGCCTGTGGCACCTCGGTAACAGCAGCATTGAGGTCAACTTGGGAAGCTTGGGCAGATGCTATCAGGTTCACAGCATCACACAGAACGAGTCCAACGTGGCTTATGAAACAACCTGAGGTGGTGGAGAACCAGTACTTCACACCCAGGACCCAACCATCCTTAAAAATTAATTAAATAAAAATGAATCGAGCCTTTAAATCCTTAAAAATGCAAGTTGCCTTGAGGAAGCACACCCCTCTGTGTCTGAAGCCCTCCCGTGGTGCCTGGGTTTTACAAGCAGGTTTGGGAGATGATGCTTCACCAGAGCAACACGTGAAGGTCCCAAAAACTGGAGGGCAGCAGGGTACCTGCGTGTGCTCTACCCCTCCTTACCCTTCATGCTTCAGGAGAGCACAGAAAAAAGCCAATCCTGCCACTGAAGTCCTAAGGTTGCAAGGCATTAGCAACTTCCCACACTAATTTGTATGCTGCAAACCACAATAATCACTGAGCAGCTCCGAATTCCCTGTCTGGAGATCACCTGATGAAAACACAACCAATTAACCAAAACCTAATGGCACGCTTTATCATTAAAGAGCTGAGCGCAGGGCTTGTTCCCGTGTACCTTGGGCAGAAACGCTGGTGGTTGGTGGCCCTGGGCTTGTGCATTTGGGGAGCTCAGAGGAACATTGGCATGCCTGCTGAGCATCATCTGAGCTCAGCCTGGCTTCTCTGGGATTGCAAGGGATGCAGAGGACCACTGCCGTGCCCAGCGAGCATCGGCTGAGCTCACTCCCTTGCATGAAGAAAAGAAAGGCACATCTTAAAGAGAAGAAAAACAACAAAAGAACAACAAACCCAACAAAAGTGGGGAGGCAACAGTATCTTCATGAACTCCTAGCAGCATGTTAAAGCACTTACAATCCACTAAGTAACATGTATTATTGTTTTATGCAGAAAGCGGCAATCACGTCTGCTGAAGAGTTAATGGGAGATTCAGCCAACGGGATAGAAGAAAGCAACTAAAGGAACAGCCAGGGTACAGGCTTTTGAAACAGACACTATTTTCAGAAAAAAAAAAAAAAAGGAGGAAAAAAAAGTCTTAGAGTGACCCTCAAGACTCCCTAGCACCCCACAGGTCTGCAGAGACAGAAAAAAAAAAAAAAAGAGTTCATTCTCCTTTCTGTTTATTTTAGAACTAATCTGCTTTCACAGCATGAAAAAATTATACTAATAGCACCTTCTGAAATTACTGCATATGTCTACAACCCTAAAGAGGTGTTCTTTCTTCTCCTTTCCTAAGCCTTGTTTTCTTTTGTTCTGCCTCATGTGTGTTGCCTGGGAGGAAGCACCTCCTGAGAGTTTGGTGGGACACTTCTCTTGGTTCTGGAGCATGCAGGACTGAAAGTCAGCAACAGATCTTCCACCTCCTCCAATTCCTACCTTCTCCTCATTCCCAGGTCAGAAACTCATGAAAGAGTCCCAACAAATTTTAATGCTTAGCTGCGAATCAAGATCTGAAACATGTACAATTTAATTAGAATCACAGAATGGTTAGAGTTGGAAGGGACCTTAAAGATCATCAAGTTCCAACCCCCCTGCCATGGACAGGGACACCTCTCCCTAGAGCAGGTTGCTCAAAGTTCCATCCAGCCTGGCCTTGAACCCCTCCAGGGATGGGGCATCAACAACTTCCCTGGGCAGCCTCTTCCAGTGCCTCACCACCCTCACAGGAAAGAACTTCTTCCTAATATCTCATCTAAATCTCCCCTCTTCCAATTTAAAACCATTACCCCTCGTCCTGTCACCAGACTTCCTGACAAAGAGTCCCTCCCCAGCTCTCCTGTAGGCTCCCTTCAGATACTGGAAGGCTGTTATCAGGTCTCCCCGGAGCCTTCTCCAGGCTGAACAGTCCCAGCTCTCTCAGCCTGTCCTCATAGGAGAGGTGCTCCATCCCTCTAATCATCTTGGTGGCCCTGCGCTGGACCTGTTCCAACAGTTCCATGTCCCTTCTATGTTGAGGACTCCAGAACTGGACACAGGACTCCAGGTAGGGTCTCACAAGTGCAGAGCAGAGGGGGAGAATCAGCTCCCGTGACCTGCTGCTCACGCTTCTTTTGATGCAACCCAGGATATGGTTGGCTTTCTGGGCTGCCAGCGCGCACTGCCGGCTCATGTTGAGCTTC
>VXBW01005983.1:0-13533 GCA_013400375.1 Thinocorus orbignyianus
TCTATGATTCTATGATGATTCCTCTTTGCCGTGTACACTGGACACACCTGATTTGATTCATCTGAATTCTTTCATCCCTGCCCCAATTAGAAGTTTCACCCAGTTCTTGGGAGTCCTGTCTCTCCAGAAGCGCTGGCACCTCTGCACCGGGTCACCAGACAGAAGATAATTATATTTTGTTCTCTTGGTTAGAGCCCTGAATAGAAACATCTCGTTCTGTTCTCCTGAAAATCAGATCTGAACAGTGGATGCACAGACACGCTGTGCTCTGACAGCATCCCAGGCAGTTCTGCTGCCTCTTTGCCTCTTTTAAAGTTGTTTTTGGAAGTTTTCACAGAATCATCATGGTTGGCAAGGACCTCCGAGTCCATACACACCACACACACACAAAAAACCCTCAAGTCCCACATCTGCATTCTTCTGAAATCCCTCCAGTGATGGTGACTCCCCCACCTCCCTGGGCAGGCTGTTCCAGTGCCTGACCACTCTGGCAGTAAGGTAATTCTTCCCAATATCTGATCTAAACCTCCCCTGCTGTAACTTCAGACAATTTCCTCTGATCCTGTCATCATTCCCTTGGGAGAAGAGGCCAACAGCAACTTCTCTACACCCTCCTTGCAGGGATTTGTAGAGGGCAAGGAGGTCTCCCCTCAGCCTCCTCTTCTCCAAACTCAACATGCCCAGTTCCCTCAGCCTCTCCTCACAGTACTTGTTCTCCAGCCCCCTCCCCAGCTTGGTTGCTCTCCTCTGGACACGCTCCAGCCCCCTTCACCAGTGGCTTCACCAGAGGCTTCACCAGTGCCCAGGACAGAGGCACCATCACTTCCCTGTTCCTGCTGGCCACGCTGTTCCTGGTCCAGGCCAGGATGCTGCACCCCCAGCACCCCACCTTGGGGGGTAAAGCTCCTCATAGCCCACATTTCTCCAATCCTGTCACTACAAAACTCCTCCCTTGTTCTCCAAAATGCAGCAGCTACACCCAAACCTCCTACAGGGCAGGGTCCGTGCCGCCCCCCTGAAGCGCACCTCTGGTTCCAGAGAGCACTGAGCATGCCGAGGTCAGCCCGAGGGCAGGGACAATCAGGCTCCAGTCCCAAGAACATTCGCTGGCACCGTTTGATTCATTAGCATGGATGGAGCCCAAAATTCCATCAGGGAGAGCGTTTGCAAACGTCACAGGTTTTGCCCGTTGTGTGGCAGTGCTGTGATCTCCGCACCCCTTCTGGCTTCCTTTCTCTTCTTCTGCAAAAATACCAATGAAGAGCTCCTACAGCAGGAAGAAATAGAAGGAATGGGTTATTAATGTTATGATTTCATCTGTCCTGAATAAGTTTATCACTGATAAGAACGGATCAAGACAAGCAAGTGTTAGATGCCACACCATAACTACACACAAGCCATTTAGAGGGCTGGAGCCCCTCTGCTGTGAGGACAGGCTGAGGGAGCTGGGGCTGTTCAGCCTGGAGAAGAGAAGGCTCCGGGGAGACCTTGGAGCAGCCTTCCAGGGTCTGAAGGGAGCTCCAGGAGAGCTGGAGAGGGACTCTTGCTCAGGGAGTCGGGGGACAGGACAAGAGACAACGGTTTTAAACTGGAAGAGGGGAATTTAGATGAGATCTTAGGAAGAACTTCTTTGCTGTGAGGGTGGTGAGACCCTGGAACAGGTTGCCCAGAGAAGCTGTGGTTGCCCCATCCCTGGAGGGGTTCAAGGCCAGGCTGGATGGGGCTTGGAGCAACCTGGGCTGGTGGGAGGTGTCCCTGCCCAGGGCAGGAGGGTTGGAACTGGACGATCTTGAAGGTCCCTTCCAACTCTGACCATTCAATGATTCTATTATTTCTTCCAAGTCTGTCCACGCACTCAGAGACAGGTGAGGTTAACAGAGGACCATCCTACCACTTAGAGATCTCTGGAGTCCCAAGTCCTCTGAGCATTCTTCCTTCATTCCCTTCTTAATCCCACCTAATTTCCTCTGCTGAAGTCACACCACCCTCCTGTTGCCTCTGCCTTCTTCACGTCAAGCCCCTTTTCATCACTTCATTTCCAGATGCTACAGGTTACGCTGTAGGGGTTGCATGGTTAAACATGCAATTCAGGAATCACTCACCACGCTCTTCCTGATCCAGGCCAGGCTGTTGGTGGCCTTCTTGGCCACCTGGGCACACTGCTGGCTCATGTTCAGCCCACAGTTCACCAACACTGTTCAGGAATAGTTCCTGAATGGTTCCTGAAAACACCTTCTGCCATCATGCACTGCTGATCGTGTGAAGTTTGGCTGGAAAGAACCAGGCTGTGGTGCAAACGAAGCCTCTTTCCATGAAATGAGGTAAATTCAGGGAAATCTAAAGAGTTGTGCTATGTGGAAACTGGAACTACAAATAGCTACAGTCTCTTTCCAGCACAATATTCTGTCTTCTCCAGAGCTCAGCCGGTTGCCTCACGCATCGCTGAACCCAGAGCCTGCAACAAACAAAGCTCATTTAGGGGACGGATAAATCTTTTAATTAATCTCAGTCAGCTCTGGATGAGGTCCTAGCAGAAACTGTGATGCAGCAGCTCGTGGAACTAGGAAGGCAGTAAAGTCTGTTTTATCACTCGTAGGGAGTGGAGAAGGATTATAGTGAAAACTACAAGATTCTGTGGTAGCAGGAGGGGGCACGTTCCTGGCCTGGGTGTAAGCCCAAAGAACTGGCGTTTGCTGGGAAGTCCTGGCAGGGTGGTAGGACAGAAAGCTCCCCCAGCAGACACCACCTCTGATGCCTGTTCCAGTGATGAAATCTGTCGAAACGGTTTACATCAGGCTGGGGAAGGGTGTGCCACGCACTGAAACTCGCCCTCAGCTACCAGGGTGGAGCTGCACAGAGACCTGGCCTACATTGCAATGAAGATCTTTTTTTTCCTAGCACCTGAAGATATCTCTCTTAATAAGTAACGTTCCTTGCAAATTCACTTCCAACCAGAACTGCTCCTCCGGGCACAGGGGGTAGGACTCACCCGGGCCTGGGTGGACTCTGCAACAATCTGTAAAGAATTGTAATTGTAAAGAACAATTAGTTCTGGGCAGACAAGGGAGGGAAGTGGGCACTTTTCACACCAGATTTATACGCCTCATTAAGGTACCAACACGTGAACCATCGGGCGTGCAGGGTGAATGAATGAATCACTTCCAAGTGAACCCCCTGAATCCCATCCTAAAAGCATCGATTTCTATTAAATGTCTAAACAGGGTGTCGTGGTTCTGAGCAAATCAGAACCGAAGGACAGATAGCCCTCCCCCCACCTTCCCCTTTTTTTTAAAAAGGAAAAAGGAGAGGAGAGGGAGAAATTAAAGATTCAGGAGTTTAGAAAAACTAAACTACTTTAATAAAAACATAAAGAATAATAATACAAGGAACAATAAAATTTTTAAAAAAGGAAAGAAAAATAAAATAAAAGTATACAGTATATACAAAACCGTATTAAGTTCCCAGGATGACGACCACGTCACCAGCAGGCAACAGTCCCAGGCTGGAGTCGGTGATCGACAGGAACTGAATTCCAGATCTGGAGTCAGGAACGCTCGGATCGGGATCGAAGGCAGACGAACAGGCAGGGTCCTCCTTGGACGTCGGCCATTGAAGGAAGAGGAAGAAGGGGAAAAGAGAGCTTGACCCTTTGATCCCTCAGCTTTTATACTGAGCATGATGTGGATGGGATGGAATACCCCTGTTGGTCAGTTTTTGGGTCAATTGTCCTGTCCGCTCCTCCTTGCGGGTGGGACCCTTCGATGCTTCCGCTTCCAACCCTCCAACGGGCAGAATAACAAAATTCCCTGCCCTTGGTTGTTCCAGCAACAAGGATAAACAAGGGCCTGTCTGCAGACCATTCCGTGATATACTTGGGTCTTATCACTGTGAGACGAAGCAGTTTCTCTGAACAGTGTGCTGTTAATTTCAGAGTTTAGTTAGTTAGAAGAGGCCCAGCTAAGAAAGTAAAATTGTAAAACAGAAAATTGGTTCATTTTACCCCAAACCAGGACACAGGGACTCAAGACAAGTATTTGAAATCTACCTTGTTTATCGCCAGAGTGTGTAAGATGGCCACAGCTTAGCTGTTCTTACCTTAAGACATTAATTTTGACGAGCTTTGGATCAGGGCCTGTTTGCAGGTACCAGCTTTTGTTTCTGTTTTGTCCAAACAGCAATGTCCAAACAGGAGGGAAGCTCCTTCGTTGTAAACACAGCATAGAAAGAGTTTTTTATTTGGGGATTATACCCTTGGATTTTCATAATATTTTAATTTTTATTACTAGAATAACTAGACACGTTTTAACCATACCCATGAAAATTAACAGGATCAAATATGTCAATAGTGTGTTGTTGCCTTATATGCAATATTATGTGTGCTTTGAAGCAACCTAGCAGCGTTAAGCACTGTCTTGTAGGAAACACAAGAAGGGCATCGTGCTTAAAGTTTCACGAGGTTTTGAGAGATTCACTTTTAGAAATGAGGTTCAGAAAGAAAGGGAAATGACAAAATCATACTATGGAAAATGTAAAAGTCTGAGGGGCAAATCTACAGGGGTACACCCAGGGGTTCTCCTGCAGCAAAAATAATCCTCAGTTCCCTCCTCCCCTGGCCTTGCAGCCCTTGTGAACCGACTGGTCAGAGCAGGAGGACCATAATGGGATAAGAATTAGGAACGTACCCCTCTTCTGCCCAGGATAATAGTTCTTGGTAGTTCACAGATCTCACAGAACCACAAATCACTGCAAGATGGCCCTGTGGATTTGTCCCTGCTGTGTTCAGGTCACTCTGGTATCCATGGCAGGTTCTTACCTGCAGCTGAATGCTCTGATTTCGGCTGCAAGGGTCCAAGAGCAGACTCTTGGCTTTCCAGAGCTCACCCATGATGAAACTGTCACCTTCAGTGAGGTCAGGGCTCAGAAGCGTGTCCTCCACCTCCCTCAGACTTTGAGATGGAGTTGTCTTGCATTATTTGATGCAACCCTGACTGATGTGCTGTATCTGATACCTGTGAGCAGAACATTTAAGAAGCTGATTCATGTAATGCCTTTTTTTTATCTCAAAGTAGAAGTTATGCCTTAATTTTTGTTTCATTTTAGCATTTGTCTCTGGTTGTAAAATGTTCAGCCATTCAGTTGGGGCGTGTTAAAACAGGTACCAACATGCTGTTTTCATGAAAGTGAGAGAAGTTAGAAACTCCTACAAAAGATGACAGGTTGTCCTCAACAAGCCATTTTCCTAGGGCAGTAATTGTTACAATCTTATGTGCTGGAATTCCATTTACCAAGATTCATGAATCATTTTCTCTCAGCCACCCTTATTCCCTCTGCTCTCTCAGGGTTTCCAAAACACCAGCGCGACCCCTCCTCGCTGCAAATACTGCTGAGATGGCCAGAAAACCCTCATTTTCACTAAACAATTTAGTGTGCATTAACACTTTTTCATCTTGAAGAAGGTGAGAATTCCCCGAGGATTCATCTTCTTAAACTGCAGCCTACAATTAAACTGTAAATTTAAATGAGGGCTTTTAAAAAGAAAAAAAAAGGAGTTTCTGAAGCCAGTCTTCCCACAGAGTGCTGAAATAGGGGAGAAAAGTGTAAAAAAGAACTAGTGGTCAGGAATTAGTCAACTGCAAATCTGAAATGTGTGGCACGTAGGATCAAGAGGGGCTGCTGCTTCTTTTCGTGGCTTCCCATCAAACCCAAATGCCTTTTCCAAGGGCTGCACCACGGAATCAAGCTAAACATGCTGGCAGTCTGCCCTCCGGGACACAGCCAAGAGGATCTCCAGGCAGCAGGGTGAAAATCCATGAGGATGCTCTTGAGCAGAGGGACCAAAATCGGAGAGAGAGAGGAACGTATCTGAGAAAGCAGGGAGCGGGGATCTGCTTCCAAGGAAATGGAACAGAATTGACAGGAGGGAAAGCAAAGCACCGAGCAGCAGCAGGGACTGTACTATTTCCGTCCTGGTTTCCTCCATCTCAGCATGTCCAGAAAAGGTCAACATCAGAAAAAAAAAAAGAAGATAAAATTAGAAGTAGCTGTTGAAACGAACAGTTTTTGTAGGATGTGATCTCTCTTGCAGCACAGGTTGGGGGTTTTTTCCTTCTAAAAACGAAACCCAAACTTTCTGCTTGGAAATTGTTCAAAAGCTAAAACTGTGACCATGTTTAAGTTTATTTTGTCTTTTTGTTTCTTGGGTTTTTTTAATTCTAAAAACAAAAGGAGGAAAAAACCCAACAACTTTACTTTCCAACCAACTCCCCCGTGGTATCAAGAAGCAGCAGTTATTGGGAGCAGAGGCCAGCAGACAGGAATTATGCAGGTAAAACTCAGAACCTCCATCCTATTTCGGGTGACGCCCCTTTGACAGTGGACAACATGAGTCAGCCTCGTGTTACACAAGTTGTCTCTTAAAGATTCAGCTTCCACAGGAGCTAAAGTGTCTTCTCTAGACAGAAGTGATGGAGAATTATTAAAAAAAAAAAAAATACATTTGTATATTTTTTATTTTCAAAAGTACCCTGTTTATAAAGCTTGCCCAGAACTTTGTGTTTACTTTAGGCACAGGTAAATGCCTCCCCGAGGACTGGCTCTGGCCACACATCGCCTGCAGGAGGGGAGGGAGGGTGAGGACTCCCATAGAATCATAGAATGGTNTGGTGGCCCTGCGCTGGACCTGTTCCAACAGTTCCATGTCCTTTCTATGTTGAGGACTCCAGAGCTGGACACAGGACTCCAGGTGGGGTCTCACAATCCTGGTGATTAAGAAGAACCTGAGTAACGGTTTCACGTTTCAAGGCACGAAATAAGCCGAGCTCTAAACAAACTCAGCCCTGAGTGATGTTGCTGTAGCACATTCATTCACCCCGTTGAAAAAAGCGACTGTCTGTTCCATTGCCAGCCACCCACAGCCGCAGCAAATCCTGTTTATTTAAATGAAGAGGGTGGGGACCCAAAAGCTCCCTTGTTCCAAACCTTACTGCAGCAACCGAATATTTGGGAGCTGCTGTCACACGTCTGCAATGTGTCCTATATTGGACAACTCCCTGAGCCCGCCCAGCCAGGCTCTGAGGCTAAAGATTCACCCTGTGATTTTTCTGACCGCTAACAGCAGTTCTAGGAGTTTCTTCTTCTCTTCTCATTTTGTTCCTTTGCAGTAATTTGCTTTGAATATCCAAAATAAACCCCCAAACAAGCTATATTTAAACCACCTAGTGCACACGATGTTTTTCCACTCCTGGGAGGGCTGCAGGATGACAGTAGCATGGGGAAATGCAGGGCAGAGCACTGGGGAACTCATCGAATCCAGACTGCTACTCAGAGCAGGGTCAGACAAGGTTACTTGGGGCTTTATCCAGAAAGATCCTGAAAACCTCCAAGGACTGAGACTGCAAAACCTGGTGGAGAGATGGTAGATACAGATCCCGGGAGCCTGCAATTACATTCCTTGCTGTGACTGAAACAGAGCTGGTAAAGTTTTCCAGCTGCACTTTGTGCTTGTACATTTCCTCTCTGCCAAGAGCTCAGAAGGAGCAGATACAGAGATGAAGTGATAGGCATCGGGTCGGGATTTCATCCCGTTGAGATTCCTGTGTCCGTGCCCAGGCTGCCCCACGGCTGACCCTGGGCAGTGTGGATGTGCTGACATCGAGTCCAGCCAAGGTTTGCTCCCTGACACGGGTGGCAAGTGAAGTATAGATATATTTTACATCTGTCTTTAAAAAATCCCAGCCCCTGAGGCTTGATGCTCCCCAGGAAATAAAAGGAAAAATACTTGTAGGGTATTTAAAGGACACAGAAGAGTTATGGAAGTCCTCAGAGACAGCATGAGCACTGCTGTACAACCCAGCTCAGCTTCTCAGAACTTAACTGAATGGGACCCATCTCCTTTTCTCCATCCCCCTCTCCCTCCCTCTTCCTTTCCCTTTTTATTTCTCATTTGCTTTTGTAATCAGTCTCCTTCACTTTGATGTAAAGTTTTCATGTACATCCTCTAGATGCGATAGCTGGGGATAGCTGCTGCTATTTGCAAAAGCAAAAGCAGATCAATTCTGTTCTGAAAGTATTTAACTGTCATAAACCTGGGCCTAATTTTGGAGCAGAGGATGATGAATTAGAGGCATTATTTTGGGCAAGACTGAAACAAATGGCTTTAGTAAAAAGACACCACATTTACACTTGTAAAATTCAACATTTTTCAAACAAACATCAAAGGAGAAGCGTCTTCACTGCTGCAAGGTTTGTTTCTTTTCTCTGGGCACACCTGGATACCAAACATCTCAGAACCTTCCAAGCTGTGTCTTCCTTAGACACCTGCTGGTAAGAGCTGGCAAAGTCCCTCTGTGCTTGCCCAGGCAGTCCGAGGGGTCTCACACCATCAAGCACATTTTCAAGTTTCCTACCAGTTATTAAGTACCTAATTCAGGGGTTCTCACCTCACCTGGACTATTGTCTTCCTTGGTCACACAAAAGCACATCATTCTATCCCATGAGGCGGGTTCCAGCCAGCCTTCTGAGGTCTCTGCAGTCATTATTTACTTAGTTATTGACAAGAGAAAGAAATTTGGGAGGGACTCCCTATCAGGGAGGGGAGCCATAGGGTGAGTGGGACCAGTTTTAAATTGGAAGAGGGGAGATTTAGATGAGATCTTAGGAAGAAGCTCTTTGCTGTGAGGGTGGTGAGGCACTGGAACAGGTTGCCCAGGGAAGCTGTGGCTGCCCCATCCCTGGAGGGGTTCAAGGCCAGGCTGGATGGGGCTTGGTTCTGCACTGGTAAAATGCCTTAAGGGCTCGTGTTTCTACGGCTGGGCATGCACACAGGGAGAGGTAAGTCTTCTCCAGAGACTCCGAAAACAAGCATTTATTCTCCGAGCATGCAGTCTGAGAAGCACAAAGGCATCGCCCTGTCTGCAGAGTGCAATCCATCTGTGGAACTCCTCGCCACAGGGAACGGGATAACTGAATTCTACATGGGCTCAAAGCCAGATGGCAGAGAGCCTTGACAAGAGAAATCCTGCTGTGAGAGACACTGAGGAAACGGACCATTGCCCTGACCCGCTATATATAGCTATTCCTATGTTTTCATAAGTCCATTAACAAAAGAACTGCCCTTCCTAATGAGCTCTCCAACAGCCCGTAGTAGCCTGTATATCCCCAGGGAAGCATTGAAAGGCAGGAACTCAGCAGAGAACTCATCCACGGGGCTGAGGGGCTGTGCTCATGGGGAGTCCATGAGGAAACAAAGTTTTCACCAAGCCCCGGTGCCCTGTCACGCCTGGAGCTCAGCATTTGCCTGGAGGCAAAGCCAAGCCCCACTGACAGAGGAGAAATCTCAGTCCATGCTGCAAAGAGTGGGCGTGATGAACCTCTCCCCTCCCAGCCCAAACCCACGGGCACTCAATATCCCTGTCGCCAGGGAGCCCGGAGGCATTTGCAGCAGACAGAGGATTTCCAGACAAAAGAAAACACATTGTGCTGCCAGAGAGACCCACCAGGCGTTCCTGCTGTGGTCAGCAGCACCTTATGCGTGATTTAGTAATGAGCTTGGGTTCAGCTCTGCAGCAGTTTTTGTCATAGAATCATAGAATGGTTAGAGTTGGAAGGGACCTTAAAGATCATCGAGTTCCAACCCCCCCTGCCATGTCCTCCCTGGCTGACTGTACCTTGCTGTCTTGTGGGAAACCAGAGGCAGCTCTTGCTTGGAGGCACAAGCACATCTAATTTTCTTGTCCCGATCATCTGGGACCTTAACTTTATGTTGCTCCATTTGGTCAAGTATGGGGCTAAAAGCATAAATATCCCTGCTAGGCACTAACGACATTAAAATGCTGTATATGTACTGCATATAAGGAGACTTAGACAAATTTAAAAATGGATATTTCAGTCTTGAACTCCGCTTATGTTGTTTCCAGTTATTTTAGGATAACCAGGTGATTCTTTTATTGTGAGTAGGAACCACATCTACCTGCTCCTTTCTTCTGGTTATCTTGAAAAACAAGACTTCAAAAGTCAGATTCTTGAAAAGGTCATAAATAAATACTGGCATATTGAAATAATAATAATAAAAAAAGAGTGATAAATGCAGGAACAGACAACTTTCAAAGTACATCTTATGAAAATTGATAACCAAACAGAACAGACATTACCTTGCTCTGTGAGGGAATTCTGTGACTTAGAAGTGTATCGAATATACATCATATATTGATGATTTTCCATGCCTCCTTCTTCAGAGAATCACAGAATCATGTGATTCACAACCAAATTATATAGAATCATCTGGTTTGGAAGGGATCTCTCAGATCACTGAGTCCAACCCTCAACCTGACACTGACAAACCCAACAATGACAAAATGACCACTGACCCGTGTCCCTCAGCACCACATCTACCTGGTTTTGAAACCCCTCCAGGGATGGTGACTCCACCACTGCCCTGGGCAGCCTCTGCCAAGGATTCACAACCCTTTCAGTGGAGAACTTTCTCCAAATGTCCATCCTAAACCTCCCCTGGCAGCCCTCAGCATTTAGGGTTGAGGGTTGTTTCTCCACATCAGTAAACATTTTAAGACACAAAATAAACCACAGACATCTTCCTGCATGATCACAGCCACATCTTCTCTGTACCGATGGATGAGAGCTTGTCCCAAGGAGCCCTGGCACAGGAGGAAACAAGCTGGAGCTTCTCTTGGAGCAGGCTCTCCGTGAGGGTTCTTTTCCCAGCCGGACTTCAGAGGAGAGAGAGCCATCTGCTGCTCTACCCGAGATGCGCTGCAGCGTCTCTTTTTTCACTCGATTATGTGAAATGTCAGGGTGGGATTTAGGGGAGGAATAGAATCATAGAATCATAGAATTCCTCAGGTTGGAAAGGACCTTTCAGACCATCTCTAAGCACCATGTCAACCTGGCTTTTAAATCCCTCCAGGGATGGTGCTTCAACCACTGCCCTGGGCAGCCCATTCCAAGGCTTTATAACCCTTTCAGTGGGAAAAAAAAAATTAAAAATTCCTAATATCCAATCTGAACCTCCCCTAAAAGTGCAAACCTTTGCTGTTCTCTGGCTGACAAGGGCTGCGGGGTGCTGAGCTGACACCACCTCCTCAGCCTGAAAGTGATAGACTGAAATAAAAAGAGATTAAGACAGAAAATGCTTTAAAAACTTTCCATCAGGACTGCACCACAAATACGACCCACAGCCCGGCAGGAGGCCAGAGGACAGGTGACAACCAGCACTGCCTGCTTTCAATACACCTCTATAATAACCCGCCTGTTTACATACAGCTATTTACTGAGTCAGCCTGCGGTGAGGAAGGAACAATGTCCTTATCTGCTGTAGGAAGGTCAGTGCTCCTCACACACTCTGCAATCTGCAGTTTCGGGTGTTGCCTCTTGACTCTGCAGCTGAGCTGCTTTTGGTGCAGCGCGTCGCTCGGGGAGGAAGGTTCCTCACCAGGCAGGGTCTGCAGGACCAGAGCAGGAGCCAGCAGGGCAGAGAAATCCAGGGTTGTTGGTGTTATCCCACACCGAGAGTGGAGGTAGATTTAAGATAAAATTTGCTTTAGTGAGAAGCAAGCAGCAGTAAAAAAAGAGGAAGCCTCGGAGAAGCTTTGTGGCCATGAAGTCCCCTGTGTCATGGTGAGAGGAGGTCCAGCCGATGGATGGAAGGGGTGATACTCCTCACCTCATGTAGCACCTCTGTCTTGGCCCCTGCACCCCCAAACCACCTTCCTCCTGGGCTGGGTGCTGGTGCACGGGGGTCCATCTCTGGTGGTACGTAGAGGAACACAGAGCTACAGTCCTCAACGACCACAAACTGAACCTCCACCGCTCATAAAATGTCGCAAAATGCCTCTGATGTGTGCTGTGTCAGAATAAAGCCATCGTGTTTTCCTTCTGCCCAGAGAAGCTGTGGCTGCCCCATCCCTGGAGGGGTTCAAGGCCAGGCTGGATGGGGCTTGGAGCAACCTGGGCTGGTGGGAGGTGTCCCTGCCCAGGGCAGGGGGGGGTGGAACTCCATGATCTTTAAGGTCCCTTCCAACTCTGACCATTCTATGATTCTGTGATTTTGGCTGTAAGGGTGACCTTCAGGCAGGTTTGGCTCACAGAGGATGCTCTTAGGCTAAATTTCAGGACCAGAAGAGAAGTCCTGGTTTGCGTCAGATGTTCTGTAGCTGTCATGCTGTATGACCAGTATATAGCCAAAATCATTCTACTGGTACTTACAAACTTGTGTGAAAAGACACAGCCGGATACACTGCCAGGAATCTTCCGTTTCCCTGTATGTAGAGCTTTCCGGGCGGTTGTTGACACACCGGGATGATGGCACGGGCACCCAGCAAAGCCCAGGCATGGTCCAAGTGACTCAGCATTCAGCCCTGGCAAGGGCTCAGGCGAGCAGGGGGAGGCTCCTCTGCAGGAGCCGGCACAATTTAAAGACCTCTGCCCTGTCCTTAGCTTTGATGGATACTGAAAACCATTGATTCTGAGAGGAGAAGCTCTGTGATCCGTGCTATGATGCTTACTCATCTGTACTGGTGCATTTCCAACCTGGAAGCTCAGAATGCATTCACAGGCACCAACTCATCGCTGTGACTTGTTCCATCACACGTGTCACATCCAGTTGGTGGCTGGTCACAAGTGGTGTTCCCCAAGGAACAGTACTGGGGCCAGTCTTGTTTAATACCCCTACGGAACATCCAGACAAGGGGGCTGAGTACACCCTCAGTCAGTTTGCAGAAGACACCAAGGCAGGTGGGAGTGTTGATCTGCTGGAGGACAGGCAGGCTCTGCAGAGGGACCTGGAGAGGCTGGACTGAGGCATGAGGTTCACCAAGGCCAAGTGCCGGGTCCTGCCCTTGGGTCACACCAACCCCATGGAGGCTCCAGGCTGAGGAAGTCAGTCTCTTCTCCATGGGACAAGAGGGAACAGCCTCAAGTTGCACCAGGGGAGGTTCAGAGTGGATCTTATGAACAATTCACACACCAAAAGGGTTATCAGACATTGGCACGGGCTGTCCGAGGATGTGGTGGGACCACCATCCCAGACACGGTGCTGAGTGACAGGGGTCAGTGGTGGGTTTGGCAGTGTTGGGTCGATGGTTGGACTCGATAATCTCAAAGGTCCCTTCCATCCCAGACAATTTTACAATTCTCTGATTCCACTCTATCCTGGTTGCCACGGAAGCGGCAGGCGGCCCAGGGGAGGGAAGGAGCGATTTTGCCTGAGGAGATAGATTTGTCCCCAACAAGAATAACTTTTCTCAAAGCAGTCAGGACACGTGGTACAGCGAGGGCCGCAGTCCGGCTGTCTGCCGGTGTGCCCGTCTGTCCATCTGTCAGTCTGTCCTCTGTCAGCACGCCAGTCAGTCAATGTGTCCCCCTGTCAGCCTGTCTTCTGTCAGCCTGTCCTCCTGTAAGCATGTCCCCATCAGTCTGTCCCTCTGCGTGCTAGTCAGTGTCCCCCGTTAGTGTGTCTCCTGTCAGTCAGCGTGTCCGCCTGTCAGCCTGTCCCCTGTCAGCCTGTCTTCTGTCAGTCTG
>VXBW01005983.1:15105-31403 GCA_013400375.1 Thinocorus orbignyianus
CAAGAGGAAACAACCCTAAGCTGCACCAGGGGAGGTTCAGATTGGATATTTGGGGAAAATTTCTTCCCCAGAAGGGTTGTCAGACCTTGACAGAGGCTGCCCCGGGCAGTGGAGGAGTCCCCATCCCTGAAGATATTTAGAAGCCACATAGACATGGTGCTGAGGGACATGGGTCAGTGGTGGCTTTGTCAGTGTTGGGTTGATGGTTTGACTCCATGATCTGAAATTCCCTTCCAACCTGAACCATTCTATGACAGAGCTACTGCATTCAGAGGGATGTCTGTGCTGTTTGCTTTCCCAGAACAGACAAACTATAAAGTAAGAGTCTGACTTTTTTCAGTACGCCGTGCAAAAATTCTCTGACCTGCTGGGGAAACCTATTCCCTGCAGTAAGAGGGGCTGCTAGTAAAATGACTTAAAAATACCAGAAGGAGGGAGAGTTGAGTTCAAGTCGGTTATTAAGGCAATACGTTCCTGAGTTTGCACAACATATGGTGCCCCGGTTGAGGTGGGTCAGCTCGCCCACACGCAGAAGTACAGCAGAAGAACAACTTCCTTCAGCTGCAGTGCAACCTGCGGCACGGACCTGGGGGTTTAACTGCAGCTGAAGAGTCTTCTTCAGTTGTAGCTGCAGCATTATAAAACATGCCCCTGGAATCCGAGTTAACTGTAGATGTAGGACCCAAGACTGCCAGTCAAGGTAAGACCTTCAGTATCATCATTACCTGTCTTAGATGGGGGACGGGGTGGTGAATTTCTGTGTCAGTTTCACAGAAAATTCTGGCAGTCTCCTGGAGAGGTGGGTGACTGAAAGGCATCTGGAATCTTCTCAAGTTTTCCATTCTCTTAATCTAATATTCTCAGGTACTGGAAATGCACTCAGTGGAAAGATCGAGAAGCAATGCTTCAGCAGCCGTTTGTGTCAGACTTGCAGGTCTACATATTTGTTAGATTTTTTGTGATAAACTGTTTGTGGTGACATTAGTGACCTTAAGTTCTGGTGCATCTGCTTTGCGGAGCTTGCTCTGCAGACACAGTCTATGCCTCTAGGAGCCTTTCAGAGGAAGAGTACTGGATGTTCCAGTTAATCTGCATTTCCAAGGAAGGGTTACTTCAACCTGGGGATATTCAGCCTTCTGTTGTTATTGTTTAACCCCGGGAAAGCTTTACCTGTAATGATATTCATTGTTATAAATTATGTGGCTATACATTTTCTACTTAAGGCAAATTGCTTTTTAAACACCGATGAAGGACAATGAAGCTGCACGGTGAGTTTTCCTGCAGTAAGCACTTCCTGCTCTTGGTGCTTATTGTTTTTTTAAAAGTAAGCAATAAAATCTTGGCTGTTCTCCTGCGTGGCATTTAAATATCAGATGTGCCTTATCCAAAAGCTGCTGAAGCCAGACTTGCCATGCCCGCAGGTCTGGCAGACGTTGGCAGGTTTGTACAGCAGCCTGCTCGCTGCTCATTTATTGAACGAGCAGCAAATGCAGCCTGGCTGCATCATCCCAACAACCTGGGCAGCCCTGGTGAACCTCACCTAAAGCTGCTCAGGGTTAGAGGCTTCAAAAGCGGGCAGGTATTCCTACTTTAATGAGACACAGCCTTGCCGAAAGGCTCTGTTGGTCCCCTCGCTGAAAAAGACCAAGTGCCACGGGCTCCTTCCTTCTTTCTAGGGAGGGGAGGGTCTTCAGACCACTTGTCCCAGAGCACCCTTTTTGCTCCTCGTTGCAGATCAGAGAATCAAGTCAGGGGACACTGCAATAGCAGATCAGGCTCTGGTCAGTCCCGTAGTTCGTAGATATCCTTGTTCTGTCCATAATTTGAATTCTGCGTAGTCAGAGGAAAATGAGATCACTGCGGACTGATGTAATATCTGCAGGTGCTCATCCCCAGCCCTCCCAGACTTCCAGATCTCCAGGTCATAAAATTTTCCATTAGCACCGAGGGGGTAAACTCCACCCCCTCGCTGTCTGTGAGCTCAGCAGATTCTTCAGTGGGTTTAGGCACCCCCAGCTCCTAAGGAGTATCTGCAGAGCTGTAAACTGTATTTTGTATCGACAGAAAATGTATTGCTGGGTGATGCACTGGGCAAGCTACAGCTCAGGGAGGACCTGCATCTCCTGGGACTGCTGAACCATCTCTGCCAAAAGCTGCCCTGTGTTTGCTGTGGACGGGAATCAACAGCCACGTTGCAGTGCACAGTCTGATAGCCGGGTTTTCCCAGCTGGGAGAGTCACCTTAATGCCACAGCACGGATTTTACAGTGAATCTAAGACTCGTTTTCCTTCATCAGCTCTTCTGTCGTGGGGTGGGCGCAGGAGGGAGGCGCAGTGGGCAATTTTTTCACTGCTGCTCTTCCCCTTTCTGCTGGCGTTCTCTTTGGCAGCTGTTTGTGAAGGAATATTGCTTCATAAGCACACTCAGAGGCAGGAAACTTGTGCCAGGAAACAGCCTGGAATCCCAGTGACTGTTCTGTAGCGTTACTTTAAGACTCTCTGCTTTTTCTTGAAGGGTTCTCAGGTATGTGACAGGTTTCCCACCAGTCTTGCGGGGTTTCTGCTGTCAAGTTCTACTTGAATAAGCGTTATGGTATTTTGGAGAGGACTTCTGGAAGCCACGTTTCTAATTCCTTTTCCGCACACCACGCTTCCCCTGCAGCCCCTGCACTTGCACAGGGAGTTGTCTAAACCAGAATGACATTTCTTTTGCACATCAGTAGAAAAGTGGGAGCTTTTATTATATTTTTTCACCCTCAGCCTATCCCCCCTGGTGAATACTCTCCTTAAGACTAGAACGATGAGCTTGTTTTCTCACCTATTTTTTTCTTACCCTGGATTATTAGTAAAAACTGCTTGTCAGTTATTCTTGTCAGGTTCTGTTAAAGCAGAAGATGTTGGTTTACTCTCGTTCCAGTCCCTGCATGCTGCTCAGCTCGCTACAACCTGGCACTGCTGGCCTTCTTCGGGTTCTTCCTCCTGTACGCACTGCGAGTGAACCTGAGCGTTGCCCTGGTGGACATGGTAGAGCCCAACACAACCTTGCCCAAGAACACGACTTCCAACGTGTGCCCGGAGCATTCCTCCACCATAAACGTTCCTCGCAACACAACGGTGAGCTCTCAAACCTACCGTCCTGTCACGTGGCCTGTAAAAATGTTCTTAATAATAATAATCAGGGATTGATGACTCACGCTTAGGTGGTGAGAGAACAGGCTGCTCCTTACCAGATGCCCTTTGCAGTGGTTCCGTTAAAGCTCTTCTGGAAAATAATGGCCTGAAATGACCAGCTAATTGAAAAGTGCTTGTGCTTATGGTCAGGGTTTTTTACGTACATCCTTTCTGTACTTTTCCATACAAATTGGCTAAATCTTGTAGATGTGCTGTGACTCGCTGTTTTACGTGCCAGTGAGCAACTGCTCCTGTTCCGTCTGCCTCAGAGCTCTCATCCCTGTCCGTAGCTGCCTGCTCTTCGTACAGTCTCAGTGACATGAAATCTCATTACAAATTAACATGTAATATTTTTCTTCTTGCTTCTTTGATCTCTTTCCCAGATCATGACCCTTTTCTTCATATCCTTTATCTTTCACTTCCCTTCCGGTAATAATTAAAACCACATTTCTTAACTGTCAGATGTGAGAAAATACTTCAAAACAAAACACCAAAAACCCCCACTTGGTGACTTTGGCCTTGCATACATCTCGCCTTATAGCTGAAGTTTATTAGCAAGCACTCTTGCCATCTTCCTACCTTCATTTTGTTTGCTTGCTTAGAGGTCATTAATTATTTATCACGAGCGATTTATAACTGCAAACTTTATGGGAAGAAGAGTCTGTCTCATCGCTTCCGTGAAATGTGTGCTGCTCAATAGGTGCTCATAAACTGGGCTTTTGGAAGTGATCCCAAACTTCAAGAATCACTTTATTGAGCAGCAGTCTGTGTCTTCTTGCTGGCTTCCTTTATAGCTTCGGGCTCCTTGGCTGCATCAGCTTTGCTTTTATTACTCTGTCTGCTAAACCCATCTTCTCTCTGCTGGGCTTATCCCGTTTTCCCACCTGCCCTTGGGAGTCCTGCCCTTGGCTGCTCACTGCCTTTGGGTTCAATTTATCACCTGCATCTCCTTCTTTGCTTTTCTGCCTGTACATTTTCTGCAGGAAAAACCATTTTCTAGAGCATGACAGTGTCCGTGCTGGTGGGATTCCCACAGAGGTGGGATTCATGCTCACACAAACTATATGTTTTGAACTTAGTGCATTTCGGGGTTGTTTTTTTTTTCTCATTTTAGGGTCAAAAGTATCCTTGGGATGCTGATACTCAGGGCTGGATCCTCGGCTCGTTTTTCTATGGCTATATCATCACGCAGATTCCAGGAGGCTATCTTGCCAGCAGGATTGGAGGGAAGCTGTTGCTGGGATTTGGCATCTTTGGAACCTCGGTATTCACCTTGCTCACGCCCTTAGCTGCAGACCTGGGGGTTGGCTACCTCATTGCTGTCAGAGCCTTGGAAGGACTGGGAGAGGTAATCCTTTTGCTCTGTGGAACTTGGAAATGTGTCCGTATCATCTATTAACAAGCAGTAGCGATCAGACCCCGTGGGTGTTGGTGTGCTGGGGCAGCATGGGTATTGTTTCATTTTGAATAGCTTAGTTTTAAGATTTTTGAATGATTAAAATGTTTGCCCTGCGTTTCAGCCTAAGGTTTTCAAATAAGAAAAAGGTTTTATTTGGAAGGACACTTGAGGTGAAACTAGAATTACCCCTTCTTGCTTGTCAAAACCCAGGAGCTCAGATCAGTATTGTTTATCTTCTTGCAGCTTTTCTAGTATATATAGAAACAAAAGCTGCAAAAAATTAATTCTGCTTACTTACTCTCAGCCCTTGTGTGCTTTTTTTTTTTTTCCACTTTTTCCCTCCCCCTCTTTGAAATGAATTCTTGCTAAACAAGAAACTCACAGAGTGCTGTGTTTCTCCTGCTGCTTAATGAAATGTGCTTTGAAACCTGCAAAGTTGAGGGGAGCTCTGAAGCTGTCATAGAATCATAGAATGGTTAGAGTTGGAAGGGACCTTCAAGATCATCCAGGTCCAACCCCCTGCCATGGGCAGGGACACCTCTCCCTAGAGCAGGTTGCTCCAAGCCCCATCCAGCCTGGCCTTAAACACTTCCAGGGATGGGGCATCAACAACTTCCCTGGGCAACCTGTTCCAGTGCCTCACCACCCTCACACCAAAGAACTTCTTCCTAAGATCTCATCTAAATCTCCCCTCTTCCAATTTAAAACCATTCCCCCCTTGTCCTGTCACTAGACTTCCTGACAAAGAGTCCCTGTCCTGTTTCAGCAGAACCTGATGCTGTTTTCCAGGGTGTCACCTTCCCCGCCATGCACTCCATGTGGTCGTCTTGGGCACCCCCTCTGGAGCGCAGCAAGCTGCTCAGCATTTCCTATGCAGGTGAGAGATTCCCGCGCTGGTAACGGGATTATGCTTTTCTTTCTTTCTTTTTTTCTTCTTACTGCAGTAACAGGGAGGATTGACTTAAATCAGAGGGATTTATATCATAAATTTTAATTGGCATTTAATCTGGAAAGCCTAGTGTCGAATGACACATTTGCATTGCTTCAGATGTGCTAGAGCCTTGGCTTCATTGGGGAGGGATGTGCCAGGAACCCCTGCCTTTTAGTGCCTTTTGCTGGCAGTTTTGGGGCTGTGTGCCTCAGTTTCCCTGCACCAGTGTTTCTGTAGGGCGCAGTGACAGCCCTCTAGTGGTAGTGACCAATCTCTTCTGCCTGATTTATTACGGAAACATAAAAGAACTCTGAGTTTAAGTGGCCTACAGGAGATGTGAGGATTGTTTTTCCACTTGGCTTTGCTTTCTTCTGGCAGGTGCCCAGCTGGGAACCGTCGTCTCTCTGCCGCTCTCTGGTTTAATCTGCTACTACATGAACTGGGCTTACGTGTTTTACATATTTGGTAAGTGTGGGGTTGGAGGTTTTTTAATTATTAAAAGTGCAATCTGTATTCTTTTCACACAACTTATTTTAAGTTTTAAAAGCTTCAAGGTGTAAGGTTGCTGGTTTATTCCTCCTGGGCAGCTGGTGGTGCGGAAAGCTGAGCGGGGTGTGTGTGCACGCTGGGTAAGCCCTGCTTCCAGCCAGCAAAGCTGTCTCGGAGTGGGACAAAAGCTGGTACCAGCCAAATGCTCTTAACTCTCCCGCCACTTGGAAGCAGTGGGCTGGAATTTCTCATTTGAAGTGTGAAATTGAGTTAATAGCTTTAATCCCGGGAACAAACTTCTACTCTGAATGAAAGAACACGTGAAAAGTTACCGCTGCTCGGAATGGGAACTGTGTGGGAAACCTCTGGTGGTCCCAGGAGCACCCCAGAGGCAAGGCACAATGTGTCTGCTGGAGTTATGTTCTAGAATAACCTCAAATACAGAAAATATTTTCTAATAGCGTGCCATAGATCTAACTGATGCTTCTCATAGGTCTATTCCCCTGTCTGAGCTACTACGGAATCCATGTGGGGAAGGGAGAGTCAGGATAAAAGACAAAGGTTACTCTTTCCTCTGCAAAACTGCCTCCAATTTCTGTATCAATAATAGTGTTCAGTGCAAAGAATGGGAAAAAATGCAGTAAGTCCCGGTGTTACAGATACATCCAGTTACAGCTGATTTGGACAGACTGCTGGAAAGTTACCTTGTTCAGGTGGGGTTTGGCTTAGAAAACAAGGAGGATCAGTACGGCAGTGAAGCTGTAGGGAGTGATGTTCTCTGTGTGTGTGCACAAAGTGCATTCTTGTGATTAAATTTTTATTTCCTCTGGGTCAGCCGTATCCCTTGTGGCTGTTCCATGTGACTGATAAAAATACAGTATGTGTGGGTGAGGACTTTCTTGCTGCATGAGGCGTTTCCAAGAGGAAGAAGAACAAAGAGGGGGGAAAAAAATACTGTGAAACCCCACTTTCCTGCTTAGCTCTTTTTATTTGTTATTACCCAAGATGTGCATGGTTATACCACCTTGGGAAACAATTGTAAGTAGATAGAAGCTTTTTTTCCTAATATAATTTCAAAGAATGTTATTTTTCTAACTGAAGCATCCTGAGACTGTTATTCACCCCATCTAATGGCTAAAATATTTCTTCCTGTCTCTCCATCCATCTTTTCACACCAATAGGTGCTCTTGGCGTAGTATGGTTCTTCTTCTGGATGTGGTTGGTTAGTGATACACCGGAAACTCACAGGAGCATTTCACACGCTGAGAGAGAATACATACTCTCTTCTCTGAAAGATCAGGTACAGCACTGCAGTGTAGCCATGCTGAAGGAAGGCCACGAAGCCCAAACGTTGCCATTAGCATCGCGCTCGGTTCGTGTAGAAAAACTTCCTTGATCCGGGATAGAGGCAGAGCTTCTCAAATCAAAAATGAAAAATACAACACAGTTGTAGAAGTAAGAAACAGTTGGTAACCAAGCACGGCATTTATCATAGAATCATAGAATGGTCAGAGTTGGAAGGGACCTTCAAGATCATCAAGTTCCAACCCCCCTGCCATGGGCAGGGACACCTCTCCCTAGAGCAGGTTGCTCCAAGCCCCATCCAACCTGGCCTTAAACACTTCCAGGGATGGGGCATCAACAACTTCCCTGGGCAATAATAAATATAAATATATATATTAAATAAATAAATAAATATAAATAAATATAAATTAAATAAATATAAATATATATATTATAATAAAACCTTTTCTCACAGATGTCATTGCTGTGCTTTTAAAATCAAAAGCTCTAGTCTGCCACTTCTCTATAAATAAGATGCAGGCCTGTATACGGTCTGTAAACTTTGCAATACAACATTATACAACTGTTTTTTCAATGTGTCTCCTAATGAGAAGGAGCCGGCTGTTTGCAGAGAAAACATTTTGGAGATGGTGACGAGGCAGTTCCTCAGATGTTGCCTAAGGATCGGGGATAGGTGTGTGTGCAGCCTGTGAGGGACCAAAGTTAGTGTTTAGGGTTGAGTGGGAAAGATTCAGCTAAACAAGCATGTGAGGGGTGACTTTAAATATTTAATGATTTATTGTAAAAACAGGAGGCAACAAATCTCAGCAAGGGAAGGGCTGGTTTTTGCAAATTCTGCTTACAAAATGGTTTACTTTGCAATAGTACCAACGGAGCAGTAACATTCATCAGTATACCTCCTCGTTTTGTGCCCGTCGGGATCAAGGGTCAGCATAGATTTGGGTAGAATCCAACCACTGTATTTAGTCAATGTTCACCTCGATGTCCTGGTCTCTCTTTCTCTCCCCTTCTCCCTGCTCACTAGCTTTCCACGCAGAAATCAGTTCCCTGGAGGCCCATGCTGGAGTCCCTCCCGCTCTGGGCGATCGTTGTGGCTCACTTCTCCTATAACTGGACCTTCTACACCCTTCTGACGCTCCTGCCCACCTACATGAAGGAGATCCTGCGGTTTGATGCACAGGAGGTGAGAGAGAGGGAAAGAAAAAACAAGCAGTCACTTTCTTCTGAATGAAAGAGATGGAATAGCAGGCGGCTTCCCTGCTGCTGAGAACAGAGGAAGCCATTTAAGAACCTTAGAATATAAATGTATAGCTGGGAAATGGTAAAAAAAAAAAAATATCTCCACAATTAAGCAGATGCATCAAAGATGCTCTGTAATTTCCACCTTTTTTTCCAGGACAAATTTGGCATTTAGCTTAATGCTAGCTTTCAAGCTCCTTTTCTATGAAGATGCACGTTACCCGTTTTTAACTGCTTTGATTTATAACCCCAGCTAGGATAATATTTTTCTCTCCTGTAAGGCTTGTGTGGCTGCTTCAGATTTTATAGCTTGTTTTATGGCTTCTGAAATGCCGTCTGCTCCTCTTGGATGGAAGTGCTGGGAATTTAGGCAGCTCTGTAGTACCTTTTGTTTCCCTGTATCAGAAAAACATGCAGAATTGGGCAGAATCTAAACACCCCTCATTTAGAGCCGTGGGAGTTCACAGGTGACATGGATGTAAGTAGTGCCAGGGCCTGAATAGCAGCTTTGCTCCAGGATCACAGGATCCAGGCCTGGATCCAATGGCAGTCCCGGTTCTGTACCCTGTCCCTGGTGGCAGCCAGCATCAGGGATTTCAGCAGAGAGAGGGGATAATGTAATGTTGAAGAGGTGGAATGCTGGAAACCACTGAGATTCCATGTAGCTTTCCAAATTCTCCATAATGTTTACAGCTCCCACTTACTGTGGCACCTCACCCTGTGGCCTGTCCTACTTGGAATTGGTGTTCCTGGGAACTTGCCCGGTCAGGTTAACGTCCACAAGATGCCTTCATGTATAGTTTTCTTTTATCCTGAGCCCAGCTGCTGATTGAAACCTCTGGAGTTTCTGTCTGGCTGCCCTGGCAGTGGTGGATGAAGTCGTGCAGTGGAGAGTTTGCACATTGGCATCTTTCAAATGCTTTGCTGTGTCTGTCCCCAGGTTTCTCTCCTATGGCAGTGCCAACAGGAGCCATGTGGGTGGGTGGCTGTGACCCCGCTGGTTCAGCCTCTGTTAATCTTTCAGTACAAGTGATTTTTTTCAGCAGATTGAATCATCATTTTGGTGTTTTAACTGTCTTTTTTGTTTTATCTCCTTGACAGAATGGCTTTTTATCCGCCCTACCTTATTTTGGCTGCTGGTTGTGTATAATTCTGTCGGGGCAAATTGCTGATTATTTGCGAGAGAAAGAGAACTTCTCCACTGTCTGTGTTCGCAAATGTTTTACCCTGATAGGTAGGTGCAAGTATCACCTCTGCTTGGAGCAGATCACAGCAGCAGCCTGGGGAAAACACAGGGTTTGGGAGAGTGGTGAGGTCAGGCAGGGTTGTGCGTGGCTGGAGAGGGGCAGCTTCAGCTGGACATTTGTTTGTCAAGAGTAAAAATCCTGTCTTTTTCCATTAAAAAAAAAAAAATAGTAAGCCTCTTGGCGACCTCTTATCATTCTCCTATCCAAAAGCTTTGTCTAGGTCAGCAGACATCATTCTTACAGGCAAACTGGTCGGGTGGAATCACCATTAAAGCGGTGATAATTGGTAGAATGGTACCTTCTGAGTGACTTTCTCAGGCTGGGGCGGGCCGTGGGGCTGTGTGAGCCTGTTCCCAGCACCGGGGTGGTCAGTGGTTTGTTTAAGACTTACCTAGCTGAGTAAGAACGAAGAGTACACTTGCAAAATGTACAGTTGCTACCAGGAAGGAGGGCCAAATAGAATCCAAAATGGTCTAGACTAATTGGGAAGAGCAATGACCTGAAATCTCACCGAGAGCTCAACAAGAGGAGGTGTTTAATGAACCCAGGTAAAAGGCTGTATTTAGAATCATAGAATGGTCAGAGTTGGAAGGGACCTTCAAGATCATCAAGTTCCAACCCCCCTGCCATGGGCAGGGACACCTCTCCCTAGAGCAGGTTGCTCCAAGCCCCATCCAGCCTGGCCTTAAACACTTCCAGGGATGGGGCATCAACAACTTCCCTGGGCAACCTGTTCCAGTGCCTCACCACCCTCACAGCAAAGAACTTCTTCCTAAGATCTCATCTAAATCTCCCCTCTTCCAATTTAAAACCATTTCCCGTTGTCCTGTCACTAGACTTCCTGACCAAGAGTCCCTCCCCAGCTCTCCTGGAGCTCCCTTCAGATCCTGGAAGGCTGCTCTCAGGTCTCCCCAGAGCCTTCTCTTCTCCAGGCTGAACAGTCCCAGCTCCCTCAGCCTATCCTCATAGGAAAGGTGCTCCATCCCTCTAATCATCTTGGTGGCCCTGCGCTGGACCTGTTCCAACAGTTCCATGTCCTTTCTATGTTGAGGACTCCAGAGCTGGACACAGGACTCCAAGGAGGAAATGGTTTGTTGCCGATTGAAAGAGGGTGCAAGAAGGGGAAAAGAAGAAGAGATTAGGCAGGGATCCCCCCAAACTGCAGGCTGGGTGATATATCCCCATCCCAGCTGCCTTCTCAATTCTACTGATTCAGTTGCTTTCTCTAAAGAATAAACTTTTTAAATATTTTTTTTATATTTTAAGCCTGCACCATTCTGGTGATCCAGTTTCCTGAATGGGGTGATGCCTTTGCAGGGCACTGGTTGCCTGCCGGTGCCAGTGTGCCTTCTGTTATTTTTAGAGCAATAAATACAATTAATTTGTGAGATCCCTTTTGGTATCTGCTGATTCTTGTGAATTTTTTTGCCTGGCTGAAGTCTGTTCTGTGCAGCTGGCGGGGTTTATCTGGGCTGGCTCCTGTTCCTGGCTGGCCCAGTTGATGCAGTGCTGGTTTTTGTGCACTAGGTGGTGGGGGAAGCTGTGCAGAAAATGTGTACAGAGAGTCTCTCAAGGCCTCTCCTGCTAGAATTCCGTTGATTCTAAGGTTTCTGTCTTAAAGGGATGATTGGCCCCGCCGTGTTCTTGGTGGCTGCGGGGTTCATAGGCTGCAACTACGCCCTGGCCGTGGCCTTCGTGACCATATCAACGACGCTGGGAGGATTTTGTACGTCTGGCTACAGCATCAACCACCTGGACATCGCACCCTCGTGAGTACCCTGGTGCTAGGATCAGGGCACGTGAGGTGCCAATGAACCCCTGTTTCCCATCGCTGGGGGGCCCAGGAGATGGAGATGTGTTTCTAACATATTTATGATACCACCATGAATGGTTGGACTGGGTGATCTCCGAGTTCCCTTCCAACCATGAAGATTTTGTGATTTGTGGTCAGTGTATTGAATGGGAGGGGTTTGGGGACAGGAGGGAGACAAGATTGTGCTTGTGGGGAAAGTGTGTTTTATTCTTGCCCTTTCAAATCATAGAATGGTCAGAGTTGGAAGGGACCTTAAGGATCATCCAGTTCCAACCCCCCTGCCCTGGGCAGGGACACCTCCCACCAGCCCAGGTTGCTCCAAGCCCCATCCAGCCTGGCGTTGAACCCCTCCAGGGATGGGGCAGCCACAGCTTCTCTGGCCAACCTGTTCCAGTGCCTCACCACCCTCACAGTAAAGAACTTCTTCCTAAGATCTCATCTAAATCTCCCCTCTTCCAATTTAAAACCATCACCCCTCGTCCTGTCACTAGACTTCCTGACCAAGAGTCCCTCTCCAGCTCTCCTGTAGGCTCCCAGTGTGTTGCCATGAGTACAATTTCTGGTATTGCTGTTTCCCTGAGCCCTCATAATATTCCTGTGGCCCTCTTACACGCTAAACACTTCACCTCTCTGGGGTGTTTTTCACTCTTAAATTTACTGCTGAATGTGTATTTCAGCCTTCCAGGATCTGAAGGGAGCCTACAGGAGAGCTGGGGAGGGACTCTTGGTCAGGAAGTCTAGTGACAGGACGAGGGGTGATGGGTTTAAATTGGAAGAGGGGAGATTGAGATGAGATCTTAGGAAGAAGTTCTTTCCTGTGAGGCTGGTGAGGCACTGGAACAGGTTGCCCAGGGAAGTTGTGGATGCCCCATCCCTGGAAGTGTTTAAGGCCAGGCTGGATGGGGCTTGGAGCAACCTGCTCTAGGGAGAGGTGTCCCTGCCCATGGCAGGGGGGTTGGAACTTGATGATCTTCAAGGTCCCTTTGAACTCTAACCATTCTGTGATTCTATTTGGTTGTCCTCACTGTGCCATCAGACCCTGACCAACAGCTTACTCTTGGCCTCGCTCAACAGACGTGGCCGTGGCCCCCTCTGCTGCTTCCCATTCCTGCACTGAGAGGTGCAGGGAGTTATCTGCCTCCAGCAGCCAGCGTTATCAGGGATGTGACCCGTGCCAGAAACACTGGGCATAACTGGGGGAGTTTAGCCAGCAACTGGTGGCCAGAGATCTTGGGTGGCTGTGGGAGCTAGTGTGTGGTGTGTAGTCTGGAAGGTGTGCTTTGCTCTGTGTGCTTGTCTGCCCGAGGGAAGCTTTTACTCTTTCACACCCCGCTTCATAAAAGCCCATTAATTCTTAAATACTTTCTGAGATGAGATACCTACATGCTACATTTACAAAAAAGTAAAGATCGTTTTAATTAAGGCACTGGAACTCAGTCTAAAATACATTGCTGTGCTTTGAACTGATACCTAGCAGTGACTGTCAAGGAAAAAAATCAATTAGTGAGCTAGATGATTGATTCTCGGGGAAAAAACAGCTGTTTGCTAGTATCATTGGACTGGATACACATATCCCAGCCTTCTGTAACAGCACTGGGGGGGTGAGCTCTCCTGTTTTGGTACATAACATGTCAAAGCTGTGTCTCTAGAGATGAAATTCCGTTATGTTAAATTTGGTGAGGATGTAATTTCCCTCTCCTAAACAGCCCGACATGATCACCGGGGGCAGATAGCTCCTTTCTGATGTGGTGAACTGCAGCTGTTAGTATTTTGTGTGGTCCTTCAGCCAGCAAATCCCCCTGAAACTCTGAAACCCGGAGACCTGTGCTCTGGTGGTGGGAAGGTGGAGCTCTGCTGCAGAAGGTCCAGCTCTTAGTTCTCCTCCCGCTCTCTCACAAGCCTGTGCTTGTGGTGTGGTTTCAAACGTGAGCTTTCAGTGTTGCAACGCTCCTGAGGGAGAGATCTCCGATTGCCTAGAGATGAGATGCTGGGAGTGGGATATTCAGCAGGTTACCAGCCTCTCCCTGTGAGTTCTTGTGTGTGCAGGTGTGTGATGGAGCAGTGCTCATGGAACAGGGCGCTACAGGGATGGCCACCAGCAGAACTGGCCAACTAAACCCCTTGGGCTTGACCCACAGAGAGCTGAAGGGAGGGACTGGTCTCTGAGCTGGGGCTGCTGGAACAGGGGCTCTGTGCTGTAGGTGGTGGGGATGTGGGATCCTCATCCAGGGGTGTGCCTTCTCGGCAGACACTTGAGCAGCAACACCTCAGCCAGCTCTTGCTGCTGGCAAATGGCACGCTCTCATACTCCTTGTCTTCCCAATTCCAGGCACGTGTTGCTTCTTTTCTAACTTAGAATCACAGCATTGCCTGGGTTGGAAGAGACCTTTCAGATCGTGGAGTCCAACCATCAACCAGCCCAACACTGACCTGTGCCCCCCAGCACCACGTCTGCCCAGCTTTTAAATCCCTGCAGGGATGGTGGCTCCACCACTGCCCTGGGCTGCCTCTCCCAAGGCTTGTTAACTTTTTCAGTGTATATATTTCTCCTGAGATCCGATCTGAACCTCCCCTGGGTCCGTTCCAGACAGCTGGGTTGTGGCTTAGTGAAGGGGATGTGGGTTCGGGTTATGGATTCTGAATGAGGCCGTGAGTTATTGAAGATAAATTCCATCATTCACCTGTGGAAAACAGAGATGTGTGTACTGAGCAGTCAGTGAGCTGTTCCTAGGATAAAAGCAGGCTGTTCCCACTGAAATATTTGTGTTTCAGTCTCTCCATGCCATCAAGGGGAGGCCTGTGTGATCAGGTTAGGCACAACTGGCTCCCTGGCTGATGAACGGGATAAGTTAATGAGCAGTGATAACGATTTCTTTTGCAGGTATGCTGGGATCCTGCTGGGGATCACCAATTCTTTTGCCACTATCCCGGGAATGGTGGGGCCAGTTATTGCCAAGAACCTCACTCACAATGTAAGCCTGCTTACTCTTTTTTCAGGTGTTATATTTTTATCTCCATTGACTGGAAATTCTGTATTTTCAAGTCTGCAGTCACTAAATGAAATCTGGGTTATCGAGGTAAATCATACTGTTCCAGTCCTGGGAATGACTTCATTCCCAGCCTTTATTCTGCTGATTCTGAGCAGGAAAATAAAGGTAAAAAGGAGGATTCTGTGTAGGACTTCAGCATTTCCGTGACTCACTCCTTATATTCTCTAGGAGTAGAATGGATTTATTTTTATCCCAGCAAAGCCCTGTTAAAATGCCAACGGGATGAGACAGTTGAGGGGTTATTGTGGCAAATGAAGACAAGCTCTTACTTGCTTTTTCCAAAGTCAGTCTCTCACGTGAGGCACAGAGCTGTAAGGTCAGCGTTTGTCAGGTGAGGGAGGAGCTGGGTTCAGGGCTGTGGGGTTTGCAACGTGTCCTTTTGGGTGCATCCAACGGGATTGGGACATTCCACGCTTGGGTCCACCAGGAACACAACTTAAATAGTGTTAGTCTTTGCTTCCCAGATGGGTTAGAGGGTGGTTTGGAGCAGAAAGAGGAATCCAGGAGTTGTGTGATGTATTTTAGTTAGTTATTTATTTTTAATGAATTAACAGAACGAATTATTTAAAGCCTTTTAAGAAAGGGAGATGACAAGAGTAAGTTTACTGATACAGTTAAAGGTCTCTGAGTTCTGATCCCTCGAATGATTTCCTTAAAAATAATAGGAGAATATTCAGTAATACATGAATCCAAGCAAATCAGTTCTTCCAGACATCTTAACGAGTAGGAGACCCCAGTTGGGGTTGGGTGGGTTGGGTTTTCCCCCCTGTGCTTGCACTGTTCTGGTGTTATTCTGGTTTAGTAGTAAGATTGTATAGAGGTTTGTTACAGTAGTCATCTAGAACCTTAAAAAAAAAAGGGAAAGAAAAGAAAAAAAAGAAGGTAGTCTTAGAACATCTGCAGATATTACTCTGGATTTAAAAAAAAAAAAAAAGAAGGAAAGAAGGAAAAACAAAAATAAAACCCCAGCCTAGTTCTTTGCTACCCATGTCTTAAGGCTTTTCTTAAATACCAGAGTTTAAAGGATTCTCCTTGCAATCTGAGTGAAGATAGAATCACAGAATGGTCAGAGTTGGAAGGGACCTTAAAGATCATCCAGTTCCAACCCCCCCGCCCTGGGCAGGGACACCTCTCCCTAGAGCAGGTTGCTCCAAGCCCCATCCAGCCTGGCCTTAAACACTTCCAGGGATGGGGCATCAACAACTTCCCTGGGCAACCTGTTCCAGTGCCTCACCNGCTACCCTGTTTGGGCTAAAAACCTTCTGATTCTGGGCTGTCCCCCAGCAGTGATTCAGAACAGCGTCCTGCCCGCTGCAGAGCACGGCAGCCCTCGGCTCGCCCCGCCCCAGAGGAGGGTGGTGTTTCCCCTTGGATTTTGATAGGAAAATGTGAATTTTGATGTGGAAGTTGTGCATCCCAGGTGACAAACCCATCCGGGCAGCCTGCTGCAGTTCTGGTAGGGCTGTCTGTCTCAGATTTGTTATCAAACTGAATGATTTGATCTTTTGTGCTTATCATGCTTCCATGTAGCTGTGCGATCCTGCTGAATAGCCCTCACATTTCAATAGGCAACGCACGGAGCGGCAGTTGGATTTAGTTTCTGAAGTTACTTTTTCTTGAGCGCCTCTGTCTGAGGAAGAGGAGGCTGAGGGGAG